>CM035172.1:83153089-83301709 GCA_020205615.1 Panax quinquefolius | reverse complement strand
ACCATTTTATATGGCTCTCTCAGTAATAAAACAAGAAAACAACAAAAACATTTCTACACCCTTCTTATTACAAAAACAAAAAAAATAACAAAAATATTTCTACACCCTTCTTATTATAAAAACAAAAGACAACAAAAACATTTCTACACCCTTCTTATTACAAAAACAAAAATAACAAAAACATTCATACACCATTTCTTCCACATACACAATAACCTCTCACACTGTGTTCGAACTACGCGCACTCTAATCTCCTCTTCATCAGAGTACGTAGGCGAAAGAATTTATGGTTCGGTCTCACCCCTACCAAAACACCAACACTTGTCATCCGATGCTCGGGATCAAACTTCCATCCACTACATTTCATTCTATTGCATCAAAGGATGGAATTACCTGAACTCCTCTTGAATAGGAGATTCGCCGACCATCTAAGTTGCGGTTGTACCTCAAAGAGAAATACCAATCCATAAGAGATGGAATTAACTAAGCTCCTCCTAAATAGGAATACTGGCGACCATCTGTGGTGCGGTCAATCTCAGAGAGGAAAGCCACACTCCTCTCCACATTTCCATACAGAAACCAGTCCCAAGACACCAAAGATGGTAGGGATACATACATATCAATGATCCATTCTGAACTGTCCAGAGACAACTAAATGTCTATCCATCAAGGAGGAATTCAGAATACATCAAGATCATAAGCCCTGACGAAGTAGGCAAAATATCAAGCAAGGATCCAGATATATCTAAAAGGGAAGTGATCAAAAATATATCTACGAAGGTTAAGTAGCCTTGACATCATTGTAACCATTGGCAAGTAAATTCAACGAAGCATTGGAAGTCATCCGATGATTTCAGTCGTTGATACACACGTCAACGAGGATCAAACAGATCCCTGGTGGGGGTTACAACACACGTTCCATTGATGTACACGACATCGAGGATTAAGTAGAACCCCATCAGGGGTTACAACGCGTGTTTATCCGTTGATTCACCAGTCAATGAAGGTCAAACAGCCTTGACAGCCTGTCCAATAAGGGTGTTTAGCCGTTGATTTACACGTCAGCGAAGTTCAAGCAACCTAGAAGGTTTGCCCAACATGGGTATTTTTCCGTTGATTCACATGTCAGCGAAGGCCAGGTAGCCCTGAAAACACATACTGTTGGCAGTAAATCCAACAGAACATTGATATGTCCTGGTGATACAAACCAGGAAGGGTCAGCATCACTGAGGAGGATCAATGATGGAATATGTTATACACATCCTCGAACAGATAAAGCTTAATCCCCATAGATCTCTCGTACACGAGAAGCACATCTTCGGAATCAAGTCTGTATCAAAGATTAAGGACTTTGGTGATAACCCCAACGTCAACATCCTAAAAGATTTGGATCACACATCCAATCTGGTCATAGTTGCCAATCTTAGGTAGAAGCAACAAGGAGCCGACAATCATCCCCAATATGTTGGACAAAAACCCAACACACAATTTCCAACATGTGAGCTCATCTACATTTATAAATGACTTACTACTAAACTAAGTTTAGAACAATGTTTATGCTGAGATCGGACTCAAAGCGATTAGCTTTTGAATATAACATGAAAACTCTCGCTTCCGATACCAATTGTTAGTTCCCAGTAGTACACAATAGATCTAGTAGGGGGGGGGGGTTGAATAGATCCTTTTTTAATTTCAAATACTTTTCTCTTTTATTTTGTATTGTTAATGAATTAGCATATGACTAACATAAGAATCTTTTCAAGCACAGCGGAATAAGTAAAAGATCCCCTTCATTGATATATTCATAATCATACATACATTGTTCTTAGAGTTAGTTTAGTGGTAAGCAGTTAATGCATACATAGCAGTTATAACAGTTAAGTACGTAATGTAAATGACATAAAGTAAATGACACAAGGGATTATAAGTGGTTCAGAGACTCAAGCTCCTAATCCACTCTTCTACTTTCAACTAGCATGATTTCCACTAAGCAATGGCAGCACCCTGAATCACTATGATTTCTTCAAGGCCAGCAGCCTTCGAACTTCAGTTCACTAAGAAATCTTCAAGGCCAACAGCCTTGGATCTCCTGTAGTTCCCTAGGAACTCTTCAACCTAGCAGGCTTGGAACTCCATTTAGTCCCTCCGGACAAGGACCCCTTAGGCACTGACTTCTTGTTGTTGTTGATGTTGTTGTTATTGGTGCTGAGCTGCTAAGATGTCTTTTAAGTTTGAACATCTTTTGTACTTCACAGCTTGGTGTGGTCTTCTTTGCATTCTGCTTCGAGTCTGGACCACATCTTCTTTGGTGCAGCTGATCTTCAATCTGTTCTTCTCATCTTCATACGATGTCAGCTGTGCACCATCACAATTTGGGTTTGCTAAGTGTTTGAGCTTTTGATAAACTTCGTCTAGCACTTAGCATTCCCTGAAACCCTTCTTGACTGGTTTGCAGGCTTGGAACTCCATTTAGTCCCTCTCGACAAGGACCCCTTAGGCACTGCCTTCTTATTGTTGTTGATGTTGTTGTTATTGGTGCTGAGCTACTAAGATGTCTTTTAAGCTTGAACATCTTTTGTACTTCGCAGCTTGGTGTGGTCTTCTTTGCATTCTGCTTCGAGTCTGGACCACATCTTCTTTGGTGCAGCTAATCTTCAATATGTTCTTCTCATCTTCATACAATGTCAGCTGTAAGACCCCAACTTTTATGAATAAAGAATAATTTTCTCGAATTATATTTTTTAATATTATGGTGTTGATTTGATATAATGTTATAGTTGTGGGTAATATTTATAAATTTTGTAAAGTACGCAAGTTGTTATATAATATTCGATTGGTGGGAATATTCGCTTTAATAAGGAATATTCGCATTTACGGAAGACAATCATTAGTGGACCCCTCATTAATTCAAGTATTATCGTAGTTAGAAAACGACAAAAATACTTTATGAAAATAACTACGAGATTTTACTGTTAACTCGTTGAACTACCCAAGTAAAAAAAGTACAAGAATACGCGTAGTTTGCATAAAGATCACATGGTATTGATTATCGATGCTTATGTGAGAAGTCACCGCTTATACTCAATTATTACTACAAAGATTCTTTGCATCATATCTCTCATATTATCGATTCAATTATTGTTACAAGATCATCCGCATTATATATGATATATTATTAAATCAATAATTGAGATGGCAAAGTTATTCATATTATTATTTGCAATATCGACAATGTCTAGAAGTTCTCATAAGGAGATGTTTGGTCACCTAATCAAGGCTACCAATAAGGAGAAATCCTTATCTAAAGCCCCTCATCCAGGAACGAATTCGATTGTTAAATATTGTGAATTATAATATTCATGATGAATAAGTTTGTGTCGATTAAAGATGAATTTTATAGTTCCATTGTGGTGGACTTATTCAGATTAGTATAATTGATGCCGGGAGGATATATTGTTCAATCGAATTATTCGAGACACTTTTCGTGTTTTTGAGAGTACTATTCACGAGTTACTATTCACGAAAGTACTATTTACCCGTAAAATATATTCTTTTCGATCCAAATTATTCTTGGGGTACAATATTATTCCATGAGGAGATGTGCTAATTTTTCGTAATCATTGTTGAAGATATAATAAGTAGGTCAATATGGATCACTGGTGGATAGTTATAATAGAAAATCAATATTGATCGCTGGTTTAAAATTTTAATAGTAAATCAGTATGGACCGTTGTTTTAAGTTTTAATAGTAAACCAATATGGACCGTCCGTTTTAATAGTAAACCGTTCATGAGTTAGTTACTATGCAGTCCATTCTTCTATAAATAGAAGCTCATTCCTTCATTATTTCTTACGAATTCACTGAAACTCTAGAGAGAGAAACTATAGAAAAGTATTCTGCTACTTCCCTACTCTTATATCCAGTTTCTTTTACGATAATGGATTTTATTTGTTGTACTCATGAAGAGAACTCATGTTATTCCATTATTTATTATTCGGTTGGAATAACCTGTATACGCGGGCTACCCTACAAAGAAGTATCATGTTGACAATTTGGATGTTATTAGTTCCTAGATAAATTAATTCTTGAACTTGTTTTATTTAATTCTTATATCATTGTCATCATCCTCATGTTTATATTTTTGTTGAAAGTCATCTCGTGGTCCAGAGTGCATGATGGACTTGGTATGATTATGACTAGGATTATTCTATGTAATCATGACCGTAATGTTACAAATGATGTGGTAAAAGTCCTCAATGGGTCTGTAGTGCATTGATGGACGATTGTTGGCATGATCATGACTATTAATGAATACATGAATGTCCTTAGCCCGTAGTGCTTGGATAATTTATGATCGTGATACTAAAGAATATCCTCGTCAGAGTAATGGGTGATTCGATGATGTGGATTATTTATTGTCGAGTCCCAAATGATAAAAGTGATGAAAACCTTTTAAATCATAGAAGATAGTAGATTTTATTCTCTACTCGACTCTTCTAATGGATCGCTTGTTCACTGCAGCTTAAACTTGATATTTATTATATTTTATCGCTTTAACATTGTCAAGGCTAACGATAAATTATTCTGCATTATCTTAGTCATAATATTTCTTTCTCGCTAGTTGAGCTCACCTTTCTTTCACAGCCTTCTTCAGAAATGAGAACGTAATTTGAACTAGCTCGGGAACAAAGTGATGGTCCTAAATGTTTGCATTAGTAGTCCTCACTATTCTTTGAAATAGTGTGATAATAATTGTAATGAGGACTCTTTTGAGTTTGTATACTCTCTAGTAGACAATATTTGTATTCAAACTCACAGCTTTATGTTTTGTCGATTGCATACCTTATAGTTGATTATTAAGTTGTATTTGAATTCGCACCATGTATCCGGCAACTCAAGATGGGTGATGTATACCGATTTTGGGGCCACAGTTGGTATCAAAGCTTAAAGATATGATCCTGCTAAGATGTGAGAATAAAACTAGAGAGGAGAGAGATTAAATTCTTCGCTAGTATGACCTACCTAAGTTTTTTGGTATTTAATCGGCTCACGTAATATAGGGATAATATGTTATGTCGCCAATTAACCTTTTGTTTTGTGGCAAGATTCCAAAATGACATTCGAGAATGTTGAGAATAGCAATGGAGCACAAAGCGACCGCCGATTCACCACATATCAATAATTAGGATAATGTGCATCGAGAAGGCGATAATCCTCATGCAAATAACAACACCGACCAAATGATGAATGATGGAATGTTCAGAGGCTTTATGCAATTCATGCAACAAAGAAAGCAGAGCGGCTCCTCTCCAAAATGTAGGTGGAACACTGGAAACTCCTCGACGGTCCACCGCTAAACAGCTTCAAGGAGCTGGGACCACCGGAGTTTATTGGAGAGCCAAAACCACTTAAGGCGTATATGAATAAAGCGATCACCAAGATATTTGATGTCTTGGGATGCTTCGAGGAGCAAAGGTTTCCTTTCTCACTTTTTTTGTTGCGAGAGGCAGGCATATTATCTGTGGGAATCGGTAGCGCGTACTCAACTCGCCGCAGACCAAGATGTCTTGGGAAAAGTTCCAAGAACTATTAAACGACAAGTACTTTCCCAAAAGTATTCGCTATATAAAAGAGGTAGAATTCATTAAGTTAGAGCAAAATAATATGGCCACGTGTCGCAAAGACGAAGCCAAGTTTGTTGTGTTATCTTGGTTTCATATCCCACTGGTGGATAATGAAGAGAGAATGACGCGGATGTTTTTAAGAGGTTTGAAGTCGAGATACGCCAACATCTTATTTCTCATAAACCGTGGTTTGTATTTAGATGTTGTAAATAGGGCTCGCTTAGTGGAGCGCGATAACGAAGTCAACGCAACTAAAAGAGAGCAAATATCGTCAGCGGTGGACAACAAGCGTGGAGGAATCAACAGCGGTAAATGGTAACCACTTCGGTGGTAATGAGGGCCAAAATAATAAGAATGGACATTTCAAGAAGAGGAGATTCAACAATGATGGAAAGACGTTAGCACCAGCACCAATTGTTAAGGAAGGAGAACGACCACCTATCATATGCTTCAAATGCGAAGGGGAGGGACATATCAGCCCAAACCGCACGATGCCATCCAAAGCATGTTATAATTGTGGAAGAAAAGGTCACTTAGCCCAATTTTGTCGTTCACCGAAGACAAGTTCAGCTAGGATGGAGGCACCAAAGGCCGTCCCTGAAAAGTCAAAGCCAGAAGTGCAAGGGAGAGCGTTTGTCATGACCTCCCGTAAAGCAAGGAACCCGGAATTAGGTCATCACGAGTAAGCTTTATCATAAACTCTAGCGAAGTCTATACTTTATTTGATAACGGGGTTCTACCCATTCTTTTATTTCTCCTATCGCTTCAACGATTAAATTTGACTTCGGAGAAATTTGACTTTGACTTATCTGTGGAAACTCCGTTGGGAGAAACCTTCATTACATCCACTGTTTATAAGTCTTGTTTGGTTCAAATTGGTACTCACACATTACCTGTCGATCTTATTTCTTTAAAAATACTTGCGTTTGACGTAATTCTAGGGATTGATTGGTTAACTTTTCATCATACAAAAATTGATTGTTTTCGTAAGGTTGTTAGTTTTCATATTCCTAATCAACCAATTATGCGAATTCAAGCGACCAAACCATTAAAGTCAATCACAGTCATTTCAAGCCATAAAGCTATCCGCTTATTAAAAAACGGATGTCAAGCTTTCTTAGCTCATGTCACGATTTAAACAAAAATACGCCGATTTTTTGAATGATATTTTTTTTTAATAAATTTCCTAACGTATTCCTCAAGAACTTCCCCGCCTACCTCAAGAGCGTGAAATTGAATTTTGTATTGACCTTGAACTCGGTACAAAACCCATTTCCAAAGCCCCATATCGAATGACTCCTATCAACTTCGTGGAGTTAAAGACCCAATCAGCAGAATTGTTAGACATTGATTTCATTCGTCCTAAGACGCCTCCTCGGGTGCTGCTCTGCTCTATTCGTGAAGAAGAAAGATGGGAGTATGCGACTTTGATTGATTATCTGGAGTCAATCACGCCACCATCAAAAATAGGTACCCATTGCCACGTGATTGATAACCTATTCGACCAAATTTGCAAGGAGCTAAATTCTTTTCAAAGATCGATCTTCGTTCCTGATATCACCAATTAAAGATTAGAACCGATGACATTCCAAAGACGGCTTTAACTTGGTACGGGCATTATGAATTCCTTAGTCATGTCCTTTGGATAGACTAATGCTCTCTCGCCTTTCATGGATATGATGAACCGAGTATTCAAGAAATATTTGGATCACTTTGTGGTCGTCTTTATCATGACATCCTTATTTATTCCAAAATCCGTGAAGATCATGAGCAACACTTGAGGCTGACACTCCTAAAGCTTCGTGAATACAAGCTTTATGACAAGTTGAAGAAATGTGAGTTCTGGCTTGAGGAAGTAGCATTCCTTGGGCACGTAGTATCAAGTCTTGGAATATCTGTTGACCCGACAAAGATTGAAGCTATTCAAAGCTGGGAGAAACCTAAATCAGTGACCAAAGTACGTAGCTTTCTCGGTTTAGCAGGTTATTATCGGAGATTCGTGGAAGGATTTTCTCGAATCGTTACTCCATTAACTCAGCTGACTCGGAAAGATACAAAGTTTGGTTGGAGCGAAGAATGTGAGAAGAGTTTTCAAGAACTCAAGAGGAGACTCATTTCAAAGACTGCTCGATAATACCATCCGCTCTTGAGGGATTTGTCATCTACAAATGATGCTTCGCAAAGGGTTGGGATGTTTTCTCATGCAATATGGGAAAGTCATAGCCTATGCCTCAAGACAACTCAAAGAATATGAGAGGAATTATCTTACTCATGATCTAGAGTTAGCAAATTTGTTGTCTTCGTGACTTAAAATTTGGAGGCATTACTTGTATGGGGAGAAAGTGGAGATCTTTACGGATCATAAAAGCCTCAAATATTTCTTCACTCAAAGGAACTCAACACGTGACAAACGACGTCGGGCTTGAACTGTTGAAAGATTATGATCATACCATCCAATACCATCCTAGAAAATGAACGTGGTAGCTAACGATTAAGTAGAAGATCATATGCGCAAGCACGAAAAGCGATATTGTCAACGCAAAGGCCCATTTTCAGGTGACTTGCAAAGGATGAAGATAGAGTTAAAGACTCTGTGGACCCATGTGATTATATTTAATATACGAGTAGAACCGACTTTAATTGATAAAGTTAAAGTCGCCAAGCTACGCACTGGGAGCCGATGCGTATGAGGAAGAAAGTGCAAGAAGGTGATATGCCGTAATCAAGAATCGATGAAGAAGGAATACTTGAGTCAACTCCAGACTTTGTGTTCCTAACGACCTCGATTTAAAGTATAAAATCATGATGGAGCGCACAACACACCATTTGCAATCCATCTCGGGAGTACCAAAATGTATCAAGATCTTCGACATACATTTTGGTGGAGAATATGAAGAGAGAGATAATAAGAGTTTATCTCAAGGTGTTTAACTTGTCAACGAGTCAAGGCGAGCATCAAGTACCAAAAGGTCCATCAGAACCACTTGAAATTCCGTAATGGAAGTAGGAGCACATTACCATGGATTTCAAGCACTGGGGCCTTCCTAAGGTTTCTCAAGGTATAAATGCGATTTGGGTCATTGTTGATAGATCGACCAAGTTTGGTCATTTCTTACCGATACGAGAAACTTATACACTTGAACATCTTGCTCAGATGTACATAAACGAGATTGTAAGATCGCATGGTATGCCTAAGATCCATAGTTTCTAATCGAGACCCAAGATTCACTTCATGATTTTGGGTTAGTTTGCAAAAAGCTATGGGCACGCACTTTACGATTTAACTTTGGCATATCATCCTCGAGACGGACTGACGATCGAGAGGACTATTCAAACTCTTGAAGATCTATTAAGACTTTGTGTCCTCGACTTCAAGGAAGTTGGGACAAGTTCTTACCATCAGTGGAGTTTTCCTACAACAAGTAGTTATCAAGCAAGTATTGGTATGGCTCCATTTGAGACGTTGTATGGAAGAAAGTGTCGCTCTCCAAGATGTTTGGGATGAAGTAGGTGAAGCAACATTGTTGGGACCGGAGTCGGTACGTATGACTACTTAAAAAGATTCAAACAATCCGACAACGTAAAAACCTCACAAGATCGACAAAAGAGTTATGTTGATCTTCATCGAAAGGACGTGGAAATTCGATATAGAGATCATGTGTTATTACGTATTGCTCCATGGAAAGGAGTTACGAGATTTGGAAAGAGTGGAAGCTCAATCCTCGATTCATCTACCCATTTTTAATTCTCGGCGGTAGTAGAATCGTGGCCTATAGACTCAGCGCTTACCGCCAAGTATGTCTCGTGTTCATAATGTTTTTCACATATCTATATTACGTAAATATGTGAAAGACCCAAACCATATTATTGAGTTAGAACCAGATGAGATAGAGGAAGATTTAACGTATGCAGAGTTACTTGTTAAAATCTTGGATAAGAAGGATCATGTTCAATGCTCCAAGGTTATACCTTAAGTCAAAGTTTTGTGGAGAAACCACGATGTGGAGGAAATGAATTGGGAAATAGAATCTGAGATGAAGTTAAGGTATCCTCATCTCTTTGACATACCAGGTATGTACCCTAATTTCGAGGACGAAATTTCATAAGAAGGGAAGGTTGTAAGACCCCAACTTTTATGAATAAAGAATAATTTTCTCGAATTATATTTTTGAATATTATGGTGTTGATTTGATATAATGTTATAGTTGTGGGTAATATTTATAAATTTGCAAATTACAGAAGTTGTTATATAATATTCGATTGGTCGAGCAATATTCGAACGACGGCACAATCATTGGTGGACCCCACAACGGAAGTATTGTCGTAGTTAGAAAATGACAAAAATACTTTATGAAAATAATGGCGGAGATTTTAACATTAACCGCTGAACTACCCGTAGTAAAAATACAAGAATATCGTATTTGCACAAAGAGTAATACCAGTATTGATTATTGATGCTTACGTGAGAAGTCACCGCTTATACTCAATTATTGCTACAAGAATTGCACGCGATCATATCTCTCTCATATTATTGATTCAATTATTGTTACAAAGATCATCTCGCATTATATGATATATTATTAAATCAATAATTGAGATGACAAAGTTATTCATATTATTATTTGTAATATCGACAATGTCTAGAAGTTACATCAAGGAGAGGTTTGGTCACCTAATCAAGCGCCCCAATAAGGAGAAATACTTATCTGAAAGCCCCTCTTCCGAGAAATGATCTCGTTGTTAAATATTGTGAATTATAATATTAATGATGAATAAGTTTGTGTTGATTAAAAATGAATTTTATAGTTCCATTGTGTTGGACTTTTTTATGTTAATATAATTAATGTCTGGAGGATATATTGTTCAATCGGGTATTCGGGACACTTTTCGTGTCGGAGTACTATTCACGAGTTACTATTCATAGAGTACTATTCACCCATAAAATATATTCTTTTCGATCCAAATTATCTTTTGGTACAATATTATTCCATGAGGAGATGTGCTAAATTTTCAGACCGTTGGTTGAAGATATAATAGTAGGTCAATATGGACCTCTGGTGGATAGTTATAATAGTAAATCAATATGGATCGCTAGTTTAAAATTTTAATAGTAAATCAGTATGGACCGTTGTTTTAAGTTTTAATAGTAAACCAATATGGACCGTTCATTTTAATAGCAAATCAATCTGGACCATTCATGAGTTAGTTACTATGCAGTCCATTCTTCTATAAATAGAAGCTCATTCCTTCATTATTTCTTACGAATTCACTGAAACTCTATTGAGAGAAATTATAGAGAAACTATAGAAAAGTATTCTACTACTTCCCTACTCTTATATCCAGTTTCTTTTACGATAAGGGATGTTATTTGTTGTACTCATGAAGAGAACTCTTATTATTCCATTATTTATTATTCATTGGAATAACTTTTATATGCTGGCTACCCTATACATGGTGAAATTCATCTAATATTCATTTTTTATTATTCTCGTCTCAATATCCTCGTCAATAAGCTTACACCGACCCGGTTCCATCCTTTATTATTCTCATTGGAATATCCTCGTCATGCGTGCGCTTTTACTGCCGGACCGGTTCCGTTATTTATTATTTTGTTGAATAACTTGATGTATGCGGTCTATCGCATGCCCGGTGATTTCTTTTGTTATTCCATTCTTTATTATACTCAATTGGTTAAAACTTTGACTTCTATACTCCATGAAATTAATGGAATATCCTCGATATTTACGCTTCATCCAAAGATCTTTTCATGGAAATATTCTTCCGATCATTCTTGAATTTTACTCTACAAAAGCAAGTATCATGTCGATAATTTGATGTTATTAATTCCTAGATAAATTAATTCTTGAACTTGTTTTATTGAATTCTTATATCATTGTCATCATCCTCATGTTTATATTTTGTTGAAAGTCATATGTGGCCTCTAGTGCATAGATGGACTTGGTATGATTATGACTGTGGATTATTCATGTAATCATTAACCGTAATGTTACAAATGATGTGGTAAAAGTCCTCATTGGCCCGTAGTGCATCGATGGACAGTTGTTGGCATGATCATGACCATTAATGAATACACGAATGTCCTCGCCCGTAAGTGCTTGAATAATTTGTGGTCGTGATACTAAAGAATATCATCGGTCAGTAGTGTGTAGGGTGATTCGATGATGTGGATTATTTATTGTCGAGTCCCAATGATAAAAGTGATGAAAAACCTTTTAAATCATAGAAGATAGTAGATTTTATTCTCTACTTGACTCTTCTAATGGATTGCTTGTTCCGCTGTAGTTAAACTTGATATTTATTATATTTTGTCAGCTTAACATTGTTGAAGGCTAACAATAAATTATTCTGCATTATCTTAGTCATAATATTTCTTACTGGTCTAGTTGAGCTCGCCCTTTCTTTCACTGTTCTCTTTAGGAAATGAGAACGTAGCTGGAACTAGTCGGGGAACAGAGTGATGGTCCTAAATGTTTGTATTAGTAGTCCTCACTATTCTTTGAAATATTGTGATAATAATTTTAATGAGGACTTCTTTTGAGTTTGTATACTCTCTAGTAGACAATATTTGTATTCAAACTCACAGTTTATGTTTTGTCGTATTGTACACGCAGCATACAGATTATTAAGTTGTATTTAAATTCTGTACCTATGTATCTGGTGACTCAAGATGGGTGATGTATACCGATTTTGGGGGCGTCACATCAGCTGTGCACCATCACCATTTAGGTTTACTAAGTGTTTGAGCTTTTGATAAACTTCGTCTAACACTTAGCATTCCTCAAACCCTTCTCGACCGGGTTTGCAGACTTTGGTTCTTCACTTGTTCTCTATTTTTAGCTTTCGATTCACGGTGATTCGTAGAGTGGTCGTCAGATCTTCTTTTCCGTGCTTTCGCCACTTTTCCTCAATGCTATCTTCTTAGCCTTCTCGGCTCTCAAACTTTTAGCTTCCATCTTCATGGCATTCTCATCTTTATTCATACATTCATTCAATTGAAAAGTCTCAAAGAACTAATATAACTATCTATATATTTAAAGTAATATTTACATTTCCTGTGTTTGCTATATCTCGTGAACCGATAGCTTGATTACAAAATAAAGGTTTCTTTGTCATAATATCGCTAATATTTATCACTACAACAATAATATCTTTATGTATACTATTACAAGACAGCTTCATTCAATTGAAAAGTAATATAACTTCTATTTTTAGCTTTTCCTTTTATCCTTTTCATAATATCGATCCTTCTTACAAGACGCTCAAGCTTTTCCTTATCCTTTTCGATCCTTCTGACGCTCGCCATTTTAGTTTATTCATATGGTTCAAGCAAGAGTGAGCATAACTAGCTCAATAAGTATAACAATTTAATAACAACATGCTTGACACATACAAATCGTATATCTTCAATAAATAATAATAGTTATGAAGTACTATTGATAATTCAAAATAGCACTTCATCTTTTCTTTCAAGATGTTTTACAATAACAACATGATTTAGTAAAACATTCACTCCGGCCAAAGACCTCGAGTATTCATTCTTTATTGAAAAGGACAACCCGAAGCAAGTCCGTAAGTCTCGATATCACTTACTTACGAGCACTTCTAGGTGATCAACCTATTGTACTCTATGTTGATCAACACTACATCCATTAAACGTATGCACGCTTAAGCATTTGGCAACCTCACGCGCTCGCTGCTTTTACCGACAAAACATTTGTTTAACATTTCACTTTCTTTTTTTGAAAACCATATCTAGTAGTTGACAAAAGATAACAACATTTGATAATAGAGGAATAGATTATCAATAATCTACGAATATATCAAGTCTAGCCAAAGGAATTGACTTTAACTTCAACATACCTCAATTCATGCGAAAGAATACATGAATCTCAAAAACTTGTTCGATTGAATCGAGACAAGAGTTAGAATACTTGCCTTTTTAGCGTCTCTCTACTAGATATTAACTTTATGTTCAAGTCGCTCAAGTCTCTACAATACATGATCACATAATGCCTTACATTAGGTCACATATAATCAAGTATGTATAGACTATATCATACCTTCATTTCAATCTAATTGTATATTAGATTCAGCTTATTATTCATTTTGCTTATCATTATGCTTGCATTTATATTCGACTAGGTTATCTCAACCTTTATACAACATCCTTAAGGTTTAACAATGTTACATTACATTCCTTAAGTCAGGTTTACTTCCTTTTTCTTTTCTTTGTACTTAGAAACATTCATTACTATTTTTGTTCTCGAGATCAGTGCATGCAGCACCAACTTTATATTTACATCTCGCGTTGCATACGCAAGCGAGCTTAATGTATGATCTATCCTGACTTGGCACTTATGGCACACGAGTCCTTACTTTAATGGGTCAGTACTGCATACCACTCTCCAGAGGATTTTGGTATCAGATATGGCATGCCATACCCACATAATGTACTAAGGTTCACGCTTGCGCGAACTCTTCACAAGAGGGTCGAACATCGTTCATGACACGACGCGAGTCATTTTGTTTGGGGTTGAGCCATGGCGCCAACTCTCTCACACCGTAAAACCAAATTCGGTTTGGAATTTTGTGAACTTCCTGACGCATAACTTCTTCGTTATAAGTCCGAATTGCTCGCTCAAAAGCCTACATGGTTCACAAATTACGTAATCTACATGATCATTCAAGAATTTTATCTATTTGACTTCGTTTAATAAAAATTCACCTATTGGTTCATTTTTAACGAAAAACGATAAACGCTCGTGAACGCTTCAACGCCGTTTTTCGCTCTAAGTCGAATCCGGTCATTTTCGAGTCCGCAACTCTTAAATGCCAAATATGACTTGTCTCTATTGAAATAAATGGTTTCGTGATCAAACACAAAATTTGACTTCCATTCCGAGAATTTTACGATTCGACGCTTATCGTCCAATCGCAAATTCCTAAATTCTTCATTCTTATGATTTGTTCAACCTTACAAATGAACTTCATTCATCATGTGAACATTTTAACATACTTAATACAACAACTTATATTCATTGTTGGATTTTGACTTATTCTTTATGAGCTTATAACTTGTCAAATTATAAACTACTTAAGATTTGATTATTCATGACTTATGATAATTAAGGTTTCTTAATCATCATACTTTTACATGTTCTTCACATATAACTTTATTTAGGTATATATGATACATATAATCATATAAGTTCTTAATTCACTTTTCTTACTAAACTCATCACAAGTTCATATTTTCATACTTAATATTCAAGGTTAACTTATAATAAGTTTATAACTTTTATAAGTTCAAATGACTTATTGCCAACTTATGTGGCTTAAGTTCATTACTTACACATTCTTCTTACTTTTTATCATTCATATTCCTCAATCCAAACTTTTCTTATCAACCTATCATGATAGAGATAGAAGATAATTGGAGAAGAGGTCTTACTCTTTGTCTTCTTGATAAAGTAGCTTCTTCTTCTTCTTCTTACTTATGGAAGTTAACTTATGATAGCTTATTCTCTCTAACACTTAAGCACTTTGTAATTGTTTAATTAATTGAACAATTAACAAAATGGCTTGTAAGCTTCTTCTATTTATAGAATTTGCAAGGTTAGGGTAGTTTAGTCATTAAAACAATCCCACCTCCTTATTCACCTCCTTACTATTCATTACTTGCAAGGCACAAAACCTATCCTTTGCTTGGTCATTACTCATTTAACTTGGTCATTACTTTTAATACTTGGTCACCACACTTACTTGGTCACCACAATAACTATATTATATGGTTTTGCCCCACGGGTCAACCAATTCATTTCAATCTAGCTTGGGCTTGATTAATAAATCTTCTTTGATTCATTTAATTCAATCTTTTTGGGCTTTGCATTAATAAACATCAATTGGTTCATTAATTAATAGTTGGGCCTCTCCTTTAATTCACTTGGACTTGTATTAATTCAATCAATCTTTATAAGTCCATTAACATTACTTAATACATATACATATAGTTTATGTATTATTTTTTGTATTCTAATTCATATAGAATTTATATACTATATTTCATCCTTCATACAAACTCAGATAATACTTCTCATATTATACTCGTTTTCATTACTTTGCACAATACCTAAGTATCATGCAATTATTACTTATTCATTACTAATTCGCCTTACTTAAAGTTTATAAATTAAGTCCATGTTTAATTATTACTTTTTCCATAACTAGATTTTTTTACATAATCCATCTTACCTTGTTATTCCATCATTACGTATTTCTCGAAAACTCAAAATTATATCCCGAACAAATACCGATGAATAGTGTTTTTCAGAAAATTTCTCGAAAAACTTTTATTTTCGTCTTGGAAATTCAAACACTTTAATTCATCCACGTAGCTCAAATACTACGACATTCTAACATCAATAGGTTATACAATGACAACCATCTTGATAACACAAGAAATATGATTTTATTATTATTTAATTTAATAAAACCATTTTACAATAAGATCCAAATTTCTCGTCGTTACATTCTTCCCCCTTATAAAGATTCTGTCCCCGTAATCTCGCTTTACT
Organism: Panax quinquefolius; assembly: GCA_020205615.1. Lineage (NCBI taxonomy): Eukaryota > Viridiplantae > Streptophyta > Magnoliopsida > Apiales > Araliaceae > Panax > Panax quinquefolius. The sequence continues at coordinate 83,285,489 of CM035172.1, read as the reverse complement.
TTAATCAAATAGATGAGGAAAATTTTTTCTTCATCTTTTCTTCTAGTTCCCACGCTTTTCTTCAACATCGTGGTTCTTCCATAATACCTTTACCGATGGTATTACCTTGTTCCTCGTAACTTGTTCCTTTCTATCAATGATCGTGATCATGACTCTTCATATGATAAGTCTTTCTCGATATGAATCGGCTCATACTGATTACATGCTTATAGTCCCAACTTTATATGGACGTAATACAGATACGTGAAACACGTTATGTATTCGTTCTAGGTCTGGAGGTAATGCTATCATATAAGCTACCTCTCCCACCCGTTTTAACACCTCAAAAGGTCCTATAAACCTTGGACTTAACTTTCCTTTCTTTCCAAAGCGTATCTTTCCTTTCCAGGGAGATACCTTTAGAAACACATACGAGCCCACCTCAAACTCTCGACTTAGTCTATGTGAGTCCGCATACTTCTTCTGTCTGTCCTGAGCTGTGACGAGACGCATCCGAATTAACTTTACCACATCCGCTGTCTGCTGCACCAATTCTGGTCCTAGCATCCGATGTTCTCCCACCTCATCCCAACACAAAGGTGTTCTTGCACTTTCTCCCATACAGAGCTTCAGACGGCATGCATGCCTATGCTTGCATGATAAACTCATTGTTATATGCAAACTCTACTAGTGGTAGGTGATCATCCCAACTACCCTTGAAATCCATGACGCAAGACCTCAACATGTCTTCAAGCGTCTCAATTGTTCTTCGCTCTTCGCCCATCGGTTTGTGGATGGATGATAAGTCGTGCTTAACCTCAAATTGTGTTTCCCAATCGCTTCTTGCAAACTCCTCCAAAAGTTCGATGTGAATCGTGGATCACGATCCGACACAATCGATACTTCTGGGTACTCCATGTCCGAAATGATTTCCTTAACATAAAGTTTAGCTAATCGGTCTAAGTTATACTTGACCCTAATTGGCAAAAAAAGTGAGCCGACTTTGTCAACCGGGTCCACTATTACCCAAATCAATCGCACTTTTTTCAAGTCCGTTCGAAGTCCCACCACGAAAGTCCATCGTGATATGCTCCCACTTCCATTCTCGGAATCTCCAATGACCGTAATAAACCACTCGGTCGTTGATGTTCTACCTTAACTTTTGACAAGTTAAGCACCTACTCACATACTCGCTATTTCTCTCTTCATGTTTGGCCACCAAAACTCGTCAAAGGTCTTGATACATCTTAGTGCTACCAGGATGTATCGAGTACCTCTAACTATGAGCTTCTTGTAACACTTGCTCCTTTAATTCCGCCTCATTCGAACCCAAATTCTTCCTCAAATCTTAATAATCCCTCATTATCAAGACTATACTTAACCTCTTCCTTCTCGGATAACCGCTTTTTCATTTGGTTACACTCATCCGCCTTCCCTCGAGTTGTACCTCCTCGACTTTTCTACGATGGTAGATCGCATCTCCATCGTAAAGAGTAACCGCCCCAAATCACTCTAAGATCTTTACTTCTATTTCCATCCTAGCCATCTCTCATATTATTAACTCATTTTGAGTAAGTTAACATAGATAACTTTTCCCGACCCTTCCTACTTAAGGCGCGCTAAGAACTACATCGGCCTTTCCAGGGTGATACAGGATTTCACAATCATAATCCTTTATCAACTCCAGCCATCTTCTCTGTCTCATATTCAACTCCTTCTGAGTGAAGATATACTTTTAGACTTTTATGGTCCGTATATATCTCACATTTTTTTCCCATAAAGATAATGTCTCCATATCTTTAGGGGCAAACACTCATCAAAAGCCTGCCCGCATCATGAGTAGGATAAACTTTCTCATAATCCTTCAATCGCCGAGATGCATACGCAATGACTTTGCCATGCCGCATAAGCATAAGCACACAACCAAGTCCTCTATGCGAAGCATCACTATACACTAAAATTTCCCCGTGTCATCCGCAATGACAAAACAGAGCTTCACTTAATCTTTTCTTCGCTTCTTGAAAACTCGCCTTCACATTTATCCGTCCATACGTATTTCACCGCCTTCCTTGTTAAATTAGTCAACGAGGTAGCTATCTTCAAAAAATCTTGGATAAATCTTCGATAAGACTCGCTAACCCTAGGAAACTCCGCACCTCGATTCGGCGCTTTTCGGTTGTTCCCAATTCATTATCGCTTCCACCTTCACCGGATCCACCGAAATCCTTCTCGTCAATGACATGACCTAAAAAATCAAGACTTTTTCAAACCAAAATTCACATTTGGTGAATTTCAGATATAACTTCTCCTTCCTTAGTGTCTCCAACACTAATCTTAAGTGTTCAAGATGATCTTCCTCGCGCCTTAGAATAGACTAGAATATCATCGATAAACACCACGATAAACTTGTCCAAATATAATTTGAACACTGCTCATCATATCCATAAATGCAAATGGTGCATTCACAACCCAAATGACATCACCGTAAACTCGTAATGACCATAACGAGTCCTAAATGCGCCTTTGGTACATCTTCCTTCCTAACCTTCAACCGATGATACCCCGTCCAAAATCTATTTTAGAAAAATACTTTTGCCCTTTCAATTGATCAAAGAGATCATCGATCCTCGGCAAATGGGTATTTATTCTTTATCGTTAACTTGTTCAACTCCCGATAGTCGATACAAAGCCTTAACGATCCGCTCTTTCTTCTTGACAAACAACACCGGCAGGTTCTCCCACTACGAAACACTTGGTTGAATGTACTTCTTGTCCAATAGTTCCTCAGAATCAACCATTAGTTCTTTCATTTCCACAGCGCCATACTAAGACGCAGTTCTTTGAGATCTGGTGCCGCCTCCGCACAAAGTCTCATCACAAATTCGATCTCCCTATCCGGCAGTAAACCCAGAACTCACTTGAAAATACATCCATGAATTCGTTTACTATAGGTATTTGTTCCATGGTTGCTCCCACTCTCTGGGTATCAACAACATGGCATAGGTAACCTACACAACCCTTCCTTAAAAGTTTTCTAGTTTGTGTCATCGTAAGGCAACACGGACGTCCCGACAATTTACTACCATAAAATACTACAGAGGTTGCTTTCAACGTCCTGATGCTCACACATTTCTTTTGGCAATCTATAATTGCTCCATGGTTAATCAACCAATCCATTCCGAGAATTACGTCAAATTCTCCTAACTTTATCGGTATTAAATCTACCGATAACTTACAACCACGCACATCTACGCAACAACTCCTATGAATATCTTCAACAGGAATTATCTCTTCGTTTGCTACCTTAATGTTCAAAGGTATATAGCAATTTTTCTAGAAATAATTCTAGTCGCCTAGCAAAATCACATGCTATAAACGAACAAGTAGCACCCAATCAAATAAAGACGTATGCATTTATATTGTTGATCGAATAATACCGCAACTACATCCCCGATGCCACCGCATCTTGGACCGTCATATTAAAAGTGCGGGCCATTGATTTCCCCATTGAATGTGGACCACTAATAGCTAACTTCCCGCTATTAGTTCCCTTTATTTCCTTCTCTCCCCTTCTTCGGCAGCTTCTTTGCTATGTGGTCACCGATCCACATACAAAGCATCCGTGATTTTTCTTCTGATTGGGACAAGCTAGGCAAAATGTGCCCTTCCTCGTCCACAATTATAACAAACCGCTTTTCCTTTGAGACAGACTCCTAAGTGAGTCTTCCCTGGTTTTTACAGCCCTCCATCCTCCTCTTAGAGTCCCTTTGTTTTACTCCCATTCCCGCAGTTAAAGCCCTTCCTCTTCTTGACCGCCCGCCACTTCCACTGCTCCCTCGGCCTTGGTTCCTCCATCAACCTTGCCTTTGTCTTCTTATCTTTGTGGTAATCGGCTAAGAGCCTCATTCCCACCTTCTAAATTATTGCTTTTTCTAGTATGGTTCCAAAGGAAGTACTTTGGAACACGAGATTCGGCTATAGAGCCGTGGTTTCAAGCCCCGCTCAAACCTTCTAGCCTTTCTCACTTCAAAGGTCCACTGATGTGGAGCAAATCGTGCCGATTCATTAAACTTGGCAAGATACTTTGGGAACCATCATATCCCTTGTCTCAATTCCGAAACCTCATCTCCATCCTCCTCAGACATACTGTGGGAAAATAGTTCTCAAGAAAATCTCCTTGAACCTCTCCCACGTTAGGTTTCCTATATCGGCCCTAAACTTGGTTTGCCTCCCACCCGTAAGTTGGCCTCTCCTTTTCATCAAATAGGTTGCAAAGGCAACCTTTTGACCTCCTCAACATTTGCTATTACAAATGCTTTCTCAATTTCTTTTACCCATGTCTGGCTTTATAGGTCCGTAGTTCCTTTGAACTCCGGCGACCTACACTTTTGAAATCCTTAAAAGTAGTAGCTCAGATTACTCCGTGAATCACGGGTACATTAGCCCTCGTTCTATTAAATGCACTTAGTAAAAGGTTAACGAACTCCTCGATTTGATTAACTGACCACCTCCTCCTTGGTTAACATTAGCGCCTCGATTTCGTTGTCTCCTTCTTCATGCGGCATTTTGTTAAGAAGAAAACAACACATCATTATTACTTTATTCTTGTTGGTTTGTTATTATTTGTAATAAAACAACAACTCATACTCATTACTCAACATATTCCATAAAAAGATTTATATTGATTCATAACTTGTAGTATAACACTACATTGTTTACATTACTCACCTTTTAGTCGATTATATTACCATCCCACAATTACTTTCCAAAATTGGGATTTACAAAAGACTACCCTTTGTTATACAAAAGAGGGTTTTACGTCACTACTAGATACATAATTTTACATATCTATTCTACTCTAGCTATTGCTAGACTACATCCGTCAGAGGGCATTCTCAAAATCTTTGTCGGCGCACCCGTAAGAATAACATCTCTATCGATAATGGTGTCTGTCCGCCTCGCTTCTATCTCGATACCCACCACTTGTCATTGAAAATCTACGTGAGAACTCCTATGATATAGGACATCCTCTCCAACTTCCTCTTTTTTTAGTCTTTAGCTCCTCGCTTGAGCTCAAAGACTTCACATTTCAGCTCTCCTGACCTTGTCCTTAGCTAAAACTCTATCATCATGCTCCTCTTCCCACATTCCTCCATACTAGCCTCCTTGTCCTCACTGACAAACTTGGAGTTCCTCTTTCAACTCCTTAACCTCTTGGCAAGAATGGACATTCCTATCCAATACCGACATAAACAAGGCCTTCATTGATTCCCCCGTAGACATTTCCTCTGTAGGTGGAACCTGGTCCTCTGTAGGTGGAACCCGGTCAAAGGACATCACGCCCACCTCCTCCTCTAGCATGCCATCAAATATGTACATGTAGTCTAAATCATCCGAGTCTCCCGGACTCGATGGTCACCAACTCGGGTCTACTGCTACGGATTTGGTAGTATTCTACCCGATTAACTGAATCTCGCCACTACATGTATATCTCTATACATATCATTTTCTCCCCGACATCTACAATAAAACAATATAGTTTGATTAGTACACGTCAAGAAAATAATAAAAATACATAACATAATATAATGCATTTTTATAAGGTTACTTTCCATCTTTTACTTTTTATTCTTTCGTAAGGTTATGACTTAAGGTTCTACTTTCCCCCTTAAGTTTTATAACCTAGCTTTGATACTAACTTGTAACGCCCCCCAAATCCGGGTATCTTCCAACCCGATGATGGTGCTATATCAGACAACATTCATACATTCATTCAATTGAAAAGTCTCAAAGAACGAATATAACTTCTATATATTTAAAGTAATATTTACATTTCCAAGTTTCTATACCTGCTACAAAGGTTCTTTGTCATAATATCGCTACATTACAACAATAGACCTATACTATTACAAGATGCTTTTAGTAATCACTAGCTTTTCCCTTTATCCTTTTCGATCCTTCTGGACGCTCATCTTAGTCGCATTCATATGGTTCAAGCAAGAGTGAGCATAACTAGCTCAACAAGTATAACAATTTAATAACAACATGCTTGACACATACAAATCGTATATCTTCAATAACTGAATAATAGTTATGAAGTACTATTGATAATTCAAAATAGCACTTCATCTTTTCTTTCAAGATGTTTTACAATAACAACAGTATTTAGTAAAACATTCACTCCTACCAAAGACCTCGAGTATTCATTCTTTATTGAAAAGGACAACCCGGAAGCAAGTCCGTAAGTCTCGATATCACTTACGAGCAGCACTTCTAGGTGATCAACCTATTGTACTCTATGTTGATCAACACTACATCCATTAAACGTATGCACGCTTAAGCATTTGGCAACCTCACGTGCCGCTGCTTTTACCGACAAAACATTTGTTTAACATTTCAGTCTTCTTTTGAAAACCATATCTAGTAGTTGACAAAAGATAACAACATTTGATAATAGAGGAATAGATTATCAATAATCTACACAATATATCAAGTCTAGCCAAAGGAATTGACTTTAACTTCAACATATCTCAATTCATGCGAAAGAATACATGAACTTCAAAGACTTGTTCAGATTGAACTGAGACAAGAGTTAGAATACTTGCCTTTAGCATCTGCTACGGTATATTAACTTTATGTTCAAGTCGCTCAAGTCTCTACAATATATGATCACATAATGCCTTACATTAGGTCACATATAATCAAGTATGTATAGGACTATATCATACCCTTCATTTCAATCTAATTGTATATTAGATTCATTTATTATTCATTTTGGTTTATCATTATGCTTGCATTATATTCACTAGGTTATCTCAACCTTTATACAACATCCTTAAGGTTTAACAATGTTACATTACATTCCTTTCCTTAGTCAGTGTTTACTTCCTTTTCTTTTCTTTGTACTTAGAAACATTCATTATTATTTTTGTTCTAAGATCAGGTGCATGGCACACCAAACTTTTATACTTACATCTCATGTCGCTACTGGCCATGAGCTTAATCTTATCCGTCCCTGACTTGGCCATGCACATGAAGTCCTTACTTAATGGGCATGCCACACATGCCACCACTCTCCAGAGGATTTTGATATCAGATATGGCATGCCATGCCGCCACATAATGTACTAAGGTTCACGCCACTATGAACTCTTCAGTAGTAGGCTCGAACACTATTCACAATGCACATGAGTCATTTTTTGTTTAGGGTGAGCCATGCCAACTCTCAGCACCACCAAAAACAAATTCAGCCAGGAAATTTTGTGAACTTCCTTGACGCATAACTTCTTCGTTATAAGTCCGAATTGGCTCTGCTCAAAAGCCTACGGTTCACAAATTACGAAATCTATACGATCATTCAAGAATTTTATCTATTTGATTTCGCTTTATAAAAATTCACCTATTGGTTCATTTTTTAACGAAAACGATAAACGTTCGTGAACGCTCAACGCTCGCTTTCTTCGCTCTAAGTCTAAATCCGGGCCATTTTCGAGTCCACAACTCTTAAATGCCAAATATGACTTGTCTCTATTGAAAACAATGGTTTCGTGATCAAACACAAAATTTGACTTCCATTCCGAGAATTTTACGATTCGACGCTTATCGTCCAATCGTGCAATTTCGGCAATTCTTCATTCTTATGATTTGTTCAACCTTACAAATGAACTTCATTCATCATGTGAACATTTTAACATACTTAATACAACAACTTATATTCATTGTTGGATTTTGACTTATTCTTTATGAGCTTATAACTTGTCAAATTATAAACTACTTAAGATTTGATTATTCATGACTTATGACAATTAAGGTTTCTTAATCATCATACTTTTACATGTTCTTCACATATAACTTTATTTAGGTATATATGATACATATAATCATATAAATTCTTAATTCACTTTTCTTACTAAACTCATCACAAGTTCATATTTTCATACTTAATATTCAAGGTTAACTTATAATAAGTTTATAACTTTTATAAGTTCAAATGACTTATTGCCAACTTATGTGGCTTAAGTTCATTACTTACACATTCTTCTTACTTTTATCATTCATATTCCTCAATCCAAACTTTTCTTATCAACCTATCATGATAGAGATAGAAGATAATTGGAGAAGAGGTCTTACTCTTTTGTTGTCTTTGATAAGTAGCTTCTTCTTCTTCTTCTTCGCTTATGGAAGTTAACTTATGATAGCTTATTCTCTCTAACACTTAAGCACTTTGTAATTGTTTAATTAATTGAACAATTGTTAAATGGCTAACAAAGCTCTTCTATTTATAGAATTTCCAAGGTTAGGGTAGATTAGTCATTAAAACAATCCCACCTCCTTATGCACCTCCTTACTATTCATTACTTGGAAGCACAAAACCTATCCTTTGCTTGGTCATTACTCATTTAACTTGGTCATTACTTTTAATACTTGGTCACCACATTACTTGGTCACCACAATAACCATATTAATATGGTTTTCCCATGGGTCATTAACCCATTTCATTCTAGCTTTGGCTCGGATTAATAAATCTTCGGCTTTCATTAATTCAATCTTTTGGGCTTTGCATTAATAAACACTAATTGTTCATTAATTAATAGTTGGGCCTCTCCTTTAATTCACTTGGACTTGTATTAATTCAATCAATCTTTACAAGTCCATTAACATTACTTAATACACATACATATAGTTTATGTATTATTTTCAGTATTCTAATTCATATAGAATTTATATATACTGATATTTCATTCTTTATACAAACTCGTATAATACTTCAGATTATACTCGTTTTCATTACTTTGCACAATACCTAAGTATCATGCAATTATTACTTATTCATTACTAATTCGCCTTTTTACTTAAAGTTTATAAATTAAGTCCACAAACTTAATTATTACTTTTTCCATAACTAGATTTTTATTACATAATCCATCTTACCTTGTTATTCCATCATTACGTATTTCTTGAAACTCAAAATTATATCCCGAGCAAATATCGATGAATAGTGTTTTTCTAAAAATTTCTAAAAAACTTTTATTTTCGCCTTGGAAATTCAAACACTTTAATTCATCCACGTAGCTCAAATACTACTACATTCTAACATCAATAGGTTATACAATGACAACCATCTTGATAACACATGGAATATGATTTTATTATTATTTAATTTAATAAAATCATTTTACAATAAGATCCAATTTCTCTACGATTCTTAACTCGCTTCTAAGCAGATGCTCATTTACCAGACAGTCTCTACCTCGATATGATCGATAGACTCACGATTCGAAGTGTATCTACATCCTCAAAGAAACTATGGCTTTACGAGGATGTTCTTCTCAACACACTACGATCCTTCCTCATCTCTCCCTAGCCTCATTTAACTCCGAGATCTACTATCTTGCAGATCGCGATTCCGCCTTGATAGCTCTCGAGTTTTCCTCGACTCTCCTCAAGACTACAATTTTGGTGCAAAGGTTTCGACGATCGATTAAGTTTATCTCGTTACATTATAAGATCAACCTAACAAGCTTGATCTTTCAATGTTTATAGTCCTTGTATATTGTAAAGCCCCCAAAATCGGGACTATTTTCCTTCCCGATCTTGTGTGCTAATATTATCATGTTCTAGCTTTAAAACATTATTAAATGTTAAAATAGCTAAAAATGCGGAATAATTTTTTTTTCCTTTCTTTCCATTCATTCATCCCCTAAATCGCAACCTTTACGATTCTTCTTTATACTAGAATCATATTTATAATATGATTTATTTAGCCTGAGTAGATATGAATAAATATATACAATTAATTCATTCTTTCAAGCAAATCTCCTTTTTAGAACAAATAATCTTCACCTATCGAATAATTCAAAAATTTACACATCTGTGATTTACACATAAAAATGCCCTCAAATGATTCAACACAATCTCAATTAAATCACTAGTCTTCTTTTCACGCGCTCCCTAATCACGATAGATCGTGATCATAGCTTTAACTCCGCAAATTAAGCAAGATTGAGCACGACTACCAAAGAAGTCTAATACCATCATGCATCATGTAGCACATAGGTTTCACATTCAATTCATGCATTTATATTCTTGGTATTTAAGCATATTACAAATGCATTATCACATTTATGTCCTGGTAGTAGCAACATACATACCATAGCATACTACACATGTCCTGTACATGTCATTCATTGCACATATGTATTGAGTTCCCCGACTCAATTCAATAATTAGTCATAATTTGACCTTCATCATTCACAAAGCAAATAATGCAATTCATAGGTATTACATACTTATAAACATAAATCATACTAACAGTTATCTATAGCAATTATAAGTCCACATAAATAAACTGAGAAACTTGCCTTGATTGGAGATTACCGAAAAATTTAACTTAGCTTCTCTCCACAATTCCTACACAGTTATGTTCACATGTATGCATACAATATTCACACATTCATATCTCATAACCTGTATAGTTCGTAAATATTCACATAAACTATATCAATATATGATATTCTTATTTCCAAGAAACCTTCATATTTTTCTTGAATATTTTAGGTTTCGGCTTAATATAGCCATACATTCTCAAAAAGTTCTAACACGACTTTTAAAATGTCAATTCATTACATCTATAGTCTATATATTCTTTACAATGCATTTATAGACTTATCATTCATCCATATGTAAATTTATAGCTATATAGTACATTTGTGCCTTTCTTTGAGCATTTCTAGCTTAACTTTGCTTTTGTGAGTAACTTACTCCATTTCGCATGTATAGTAGCTTTCTATGCTTAAAGTATACATATTAATGAAATATATATTCTTCGCATATATACTTGAATTATCTTATGTATGTACATAACTTATGATTATAATCATTTATTCATGTATCTACATATGCCATTTAATTAACTTTGGATTTCTTTTCCACAATCTTTGTTCTGCATATCGAATACCTTTTGTCAATTTTCATTTGGTATAGTACTTTTACATTTAAGGTAGCTTTTAACGGTGCTAACATATTCCTTCTATAATTCATTACATAAATGATTCGTATTCTATGCAAAAACTGAAGATTATATAACATGTACGCGTGTATCTATATAATCCCATAGGTTTTTTCAACATCCCTTGTATTTCGTTTTTGAAAAACTTTTATATTCATTTAGAACCTTTTAGACTTTGGCTTTTTTTAGCCAATATTTGCTCAAAAGGTTTTAACATAGCTTTTAGCACATTAATACGTTGTATATGTGGTTACAAACCATTTATAACCCATTCATAACTTAATATATGGGTTTTCCATATCTCTTGTTCATTACTTGAGTATTCAAGGTGAATACAAAATATATTTATGTATTGTTCATGATTATATAATTTATGGATAAATTATAGCTTTCAAATTGCTTAATATACCCATTCTTTTAAATTAAGTTGTAAGAACCCATTGCGTTTCCAAGTAATACTAAACATCCCCCCCACCCTTCTTCTTTTTTATTGCGTTAGCCGCCCTATAGAACGGCCTGGTTTGGTTAACAGTCCTTTATTGACCAACCAAGTCGGCAACCAAGCTTTGCTTGGTCCTGTGGGGTTCAGTCGTGCTTGGTGTGGCCTCGCGGCCCCAAGCATAGCCTAATAACCCTTATCTTACTATGCACCTTCTTACAAATTTTCTTATCTTTTACATAATCCATTTAGTTGAATTATAGATTTGCTATATATTCTACACACTTGTTTATTTAGGAGTTATAAATTAAGCTTTATGGGTAAACTTTTGAACCATGTCATAAAGCTGAAAATGGCTGGCCTAAAACTGCTCTAGCAGGTCTCCCCTGCTACCTACTGCTGCCATTAGGCAGCAGCCCTTGCTCCCCACCTTGCGAAATTTCATTTCTTAAATTTGAATATATTATAAATCTTGTAATTGCTTACTCTAGAAATTTATAAGCAAATCTTTTCGGTACATTAAGAAACTAAAAATGAAGCCATAATTTGCCCAACCCAAAACTACTACATGCTTCTGCTGCTGGTACCCGTTGTTGCTGCTGGGCAGCAGCTCTTTCCTTTGCTCCGTGCTTTTCTACACTTTTATTCCCACATTCTTGATTTGTTTGAGCTGGGTTTTGAAGCTAACATAGATGATACATACAGTCACCAAATATTGAGACACATTAGCTGAGCAATTTGATTAGCTCAAATGGGTTGACCGAGAGCCAAGAGAGCCCCCCGTCATCGCCCAACATGGCCACTGCTGCTGCCGTGGGCAGCTGCCTTGTTCCCAACATACCCATTTTGTGGTTTAATTAATTTCAGCTCATATATCGGATTGTGTTGATTTTTCGAATATGACATACTTGGTATATGAGATTATTTTTATAAAATACGAGTCACCCAATTCGGGTTCATTAGGTAGTCCAAACAATGCGTCAAAAGTATACGTTCATAATAGTTTCAATTTCTTCCCAGCTGTACCCTTTCTCGCTAAAATAATCATAACTTATTCGTTTCAAAACATTTTTGAGCGATTCTTGAGCCCACGCGAAGATAACTTCTGAGGCTACAACTTTCATTCTGTAACCATTTCCAAATTCAAAACACAGAATTCCAGAATTACCGTGTAAAGGGACTGACCCGAGTGGGTTAGACAGTTTTGACACGGCTGCTTTGAATGGTCATAACTCTTTGCTCCGAAGTCGGAATTAGTCCGTTCCAGAGTCTATGGAAAGATTATTCAGTGTACTATAACATACCAAAAGCCCAGAATTTTCTGGAAACATATACTAGACCCAAAATTGACTTCAAGGTCAGCGTTCATACTAGTTTTTTTCACTTTTTGTTTTGATTTCCAATTGCTTTTCACTTTAACTTGGTATGCTCAAGCTCTTTAATTGTCATCATATATGTTATATATATCTAGACCAAGCTTTAGTTTTGCCTAATACTTGGTTTTTAACCAAAACAATTCTTAGAGGACTTTTATCGAACAAGTGGTGTGCGTTGTTTTTGAACACTCATTTCATAGCCATTTATTTGTGCAATCATCCCATTTTAACTCCCTTATATCTCCGCACAACCAACCTATCTCCTTTGCTCTATCTCAGTCAATAACAGTTCCATACACAGCTATATATATGAGAAATCAACAAATTTGCATATTATCTATACCTTACTAACCTTTAAGCTTTTATTTCTTGATTTTTAATGTATGTAATATGAATTGATATGATTCCCATACACAACCCAGTTAACCATGCTTTCATATACACAATTTCAGTCACCGTCAATAGAGATCAACTACATAACTAAAATCAATTTAACCCATTCAAGTTACTAACTTTCTTTGCTATTAACTAACTTCATAAGCATAAATCATAATACTCATTATAAAATCACAATCAATACAAGGTATACTAACAAAGCCATTCGGCCCAGGCAATTCTGTTTGTGCTTGAGAATAATAGAATAGAAATAGAAGGGAATGAGTTAGAAATGGAATTACCTTGCTAGCTTAGAGATTATAGAGATGTGTTGCTTATTCCTTTCTCTTTCTCAGCCGAATTATTACTGCTCTATCCTCTATCCTTATGGCTATTATACCTTGGAGCTTGTGAAGGTGTATGACTAACTGAGCTTGAAGTGTCTTATATGGCATATATGGCTGAACATTCTTATCTCTCAGTCAGTCTACCTGACCCCTAGTTTACACTCCAGTACCTTTAGCAGTTAGACTGCTCTGCAGTGGCTCCTACACAGCCACCCTATCTTGGCCTCTAAAAGTTCTCCTGTTGCAGTCTACTTCTAGCAGCTAGGTAGCTTTGCAGTGATCTAGCCTCCTAACAGATAACTTAGGCACTCTTAGGGGTCAACTAACTTGTTAACCAACTAATTGACTGCTCTCTTTTGGGAACCAGTTTCTACTATCAGCTAACTAACAAGACTTATAGCTTATTTCTCCCAACAGGGCTGCTGGAATGTACAACGACAGGGCTGGATTTAAATTATTATTTGGGCTCAAAGTATTCAATCAACTCCTTATTTTTCCAGCGTGGGCTACTGAATTTGGACATTAAGAGAGAGTGGATATAGTTTTATTTTAGGCTTAGTACAACTACCTTTATCACTTAAGAAATTAAAATACTTGCACACAAGCATGAAAAATTTAAGTTCGCCCAATATTTACATGTGGACACTTACACATATCAATATATGTAAATTTATCTACAACACTTATTTAGGCTAGCCAGATTGTAATTAGCACAAACATTACTAAAATAATGGTTTCACGTAATTTAATTAGCCTATTTGAGTACTCGTCATTTTCCTTCTTTACTACCAAATAATACTCTTTAAATGAAATAAATTATAATATAATTATTCCATTAACCACATAGGTAGCTTCATGTCAAGAATATTTCATAACTAAGCCATGTTGGCTTTCCTTTTCATTCTTGATGTTTACATAACATTATATTAATGTATATTAATCTTCTCTTCCTTTCTATAATTTGCCTTCACAATTTATTTACTATATAATACCAATATATTTATTAAGCATAAACATTACATATTGCATAGTTCATACCCACTTATGCAATATAATATCATACAACATATTATCTAATAATAATTTTATTTATTTAATTCTTATTTTAATATTACCCAAAAATTTGAGTTATAACATTCTTTTTCCTTATAAAGGTTCCGCTCCCGAATCACAATACCGAATCATTCTTTCTCGGCTTAGGTCTTATTCTTCTCGTAACCTTATCGTTGAATCATTTCAATGTACCATTTCCTTAGATTTTTTTTTTTAAAAATCATCTATTTTCACTATAGGTTTTAAACTTTAACCTTTAATTTAGTCATTCAAGATCTTATAAAATTTTGAGTTGTCACATTCACCCCTTCTTCTAAGAATTTCGTCCCCGAAATTACAGTATACTAATCTTTGCTTCTCCTATTCACCGAAAATAGGTTTTCAATTTAACATTTACATTTTCCTCCTCTGAGAATTTCTCTTATATCATCTCATTCAACCATTTCTATTCTTTTTAGGAAGTTAAAAACTTTTCATATTATGCTGAGGGGTCATATAGACCATGAACTCTCATGTTTAATGGTATGCACCGCAACCAATTTCAGAAACATGTCAGATTAGGTGATCGACTTAAGTATGTATATACGAAAATGTTAGGTGATCACTTATCGCATCTTACGCCATGCACAACGATCAATCTTGTTTAACTTACTTATTTGCGCTACTAGATTGGATTATTCTATCCAATCAGGGTTGTTCACCTCAGACTTAGCATAAGATTCCGTACCAAAATAATTTGGTTCGGGATAAATTCTCAAATAAATACTTGAATTTTCATAAACATTTGTCTAGTTGAATCAAATAGCTTAGACGCATATCAATAATTCGAACATCAATCGAAACATTTGTCTAACCACTATAATTGGCATTGACTTTTCTTTAACTGGTTTAAGATTTTGAAAATCATTTTATGACATCATGATACCGCACTGTATTTACAGTCCGTTTGAGGATTCCGTCATTTGGTGATTTTATCATACTACATCATACTATAGTGGGCTGACGATCCTTAGATCACATCCAACACTAAGTAATACTGCATTGATGACTCCATCGTTTTTATCATCTCTACACCAGGTTCCATGATGCATTGATGATATATAAAATATATTTTGATATATTTCAAATCATTTTTGTCTAGCCGAAGCAATTAGCATAGACTCTTCTTTAAATGGTTCAAAACCATTGAAAATCAATTTTAGTGTTATCATGTCGTAATGTATAACGTAGATGTTAGTGGTTCATAGTCCACATACACACCTTTGTCACCATATGTTACCGATAACAAAATTCGCTTTTAAAGGCATCATAGTGCTAAATTTAGCTTCGATGTCAAAATTTTGAAGTCTAAAGATAGCTAGAAGATTTGGAATACCTATGCTTCCACCATCAACTTCAATTTCTCTAATGATCCATTACTTAATAAGTCTATCTATTCCTATCATCCTCAATACTCCATTCATACTTAGTTATTCCCCAGTTCATCAAACTTACCACACTTTGGAAATCCAGGAACTTGCCATAATCATATGAGTTTAGAAACTTATCATAGTCAGACCATAAGCGTCCATTCGCTGAGGGGTTCAAAACATACCAAGTGATTATGAGTCACGAACTTACCATATGCATTAGTTTTAAGAACCGTACCTAATCTTAATATCATTTAACCTAATCTTATAATCTCTACTCTATCCGTTATACACACGGTGAGAAAAGAATCACCTTCTCAATGGTATATAGCAAATAATATGACACAAACATTTCAATGATTATCACTACCGTGGCTAAGTGGTTGTTACACCAAGTACAATTCCTCGCTCATACAAAGAATCATACAACTTAGCTGCTGACATGAGTTCTCAATTGAAATCCCACCCAATTCTAGCTTCCATTTACTCAATACGAATTTTATTTTATCCGTATCTCATCATCTACAACTCTTTTCTGAGTCTGCATAGTACCATTTCATAGTACATTCTCTTTATAGCGTCAGGCTATATCATTCAAATCATTTCATAGATTTTCTGCTATTCAATCTGATCAAGTCGTGATCTTATCTTATAATCGTGTTATATTACGATTCTTTTCTATTCTATGATCGTTTTATTTTACGATCTCCTTTCCCTTTATACTTTTAGTCTCATAGACTCTATCTATTTATTATTCATTTTTGTCTTTAACATCAGAGTTAGGTAACTCTGGATCTTTATAACTTTTCAAGATTTTTCTTTGAATCTTATTTACTTAATAATGAATTTCCCAAATTCATCTCTTATCACTTAAACTCTAGTCAAGTTTATTGCTTATCATCCTTATCCTCATCTATAAGGTTATAGCCTAAGGTACCCCTACCTAAGGTTTATAACCTATAGCTTTGATACCAACTGTAACTCCCCCAAAATCAGGACTATTTTCCTTCCAGATCGTGTGTGTTAATATTATCATGTTCTAGCTTTAAAACATTATTAAATGTTAAAATAGCTAAAAATGCGGAATAATTTTTTTTCCTTTCTTTCCATTCATTCATCCCCTAAATCGCAACCTTTACGATTCTTCTTTATACTAGAATCATATTTAAAAAATGATTTATTTAGCCTGAGTAGATATGAATAAATATATACAATTAATTCATTCTTTCAAGCAAATCTCCTTTTTAGAATAAATAATCTTCACCTATCAAATAATTCAAAAATTTACACATCTGTGATTTACACATAAAAATACCCTCAAATGATTCAACACAATCTCAATTAAATCACTAGTCTTCTTTTCATGCGCTCCTAATCACGATAGATCGCATCATAGCTTTAACCTGCAAATTAAGAAAGATTGAGCACGACGGCCCAGCAAGTCTAACAGTCTATCATGCATCATGTAGCACATAGGTTTCACATTAAATTCATGCATTTATATTCTTGGTATTTAAGCATATTACAAATGCATTATCACATTTATGTCCTGATAGTAGCAACATACATACCATAGCATACTACACATGTCATGTACATGTCATTCATTGCATATATGTATTGAGTTCCCCGACTTAATTCAATAATTAGTCATAATTTGACCTTCATCATTCACAAAGCAAATAATGCAATTCATAGGTATTACATACTTATAAACATAAATCATGCTAACAGTTATCTATAGCAATTATAAGTCCACATAAATAAAATGAGAAAATTGCCTTGATTGGAGATTACCGAAAAATTTAACTTAGCTTCTCTCCACAATTCCTACACAGTTATGTTCACATGTATGCATACAATATTAACACATTCATATCTCATAACCTGTATAGTTAGTAAATATTCACATAAACTATATCAATATATGATATTCTTATTTCCAAGAAACTTTCATATTTCTCTTGAATATTTTAGGTTTCGGCTTAATATAGCCATACATTCTCAAAAAGTTCCAACACGACTTTTAAAATGTCAATTCATTACATCTATAGTCTATATATTCTTTACAATGCATTTATAGACTTATCATTCATCCATATGTAAATTTATAGCTATATAGTACATTTGTGCCTTTCTTTGAGCATTTCTAGCTTAACTTTGCTTTTGTGAGTAACTTACTCCATTTCGCATGTATTGTAGCTTTCCATCGCATGTATTGTAGCTTTCCATGCTTAAAGTATACATATTAATGAAATATATATTCTTCGCGTATATACTTGAATTATCTTATGTATGTACATAACTTATGATTATAATCCTTAATTCATGTATCTACATATGCCATTTAATTAACTTTGGATTTCTTTTCCACAATCTTTGTTCTGCATATCGAATACCTTTTGTCAATTTTCATTTGGTATAGTACTTTTACATTTAAGGTAGCTTTTAACGGTGCTAACATATTCCTTCTATAATTCATTACATAAATGATTTGTATTCTATGCGAAAACTCAAGATTATATAACATGTACGCGTGTTTCTATATAATCCCATAGGTTTTTTCAACATCCCTTATTTTTCATTTTTTAAAAACTTTTATATTCATTTAGAACCTTTTAGACTTTGGCTTTCTTTAGCCACTATTTGCTCAAAAGGTTTTAACATAGCTTTTAGCACATTAATACGTTGTATATGTGGTTACAAACCATTTATAACCCATTCATAGCTTAATATATGGGTTTTCCATATCTCTTGTTCATTACTTGAGTATTCAAGGTGAATACAAAATATATTTATGTATTGTTCATGATTATATAATTTATGGATAACTTATAGCTTTCAAATTGCTTAATATACCCTGTTAACGCCAAGATCTTCTGCCACGTCCCCAATCACATAAGACTCTCGATCCTCGCATATGAAGAAACACGATAAACA
The DNA here is from genome assembly GCA_020205615.1 of Panax quinquefolius. Taxonomy (NCBI): domain Eukaryota; kingdom Viridiplantae; phylum Streptophyta; class Magnoliopsida; order Apiales; family Araliaceae; genus Panax; species Panax quinquefolius. The sequence goes on along the minus strand of CM035172.1, from coordinate 83,266,564 downwards.
CCACAAGCTTGACAACCTGTTCACGGGGATAGCTCAAAGCGTGAGAGTCGGTATACGTGTTCACAAGGTTAACAATGGAGGATGTAATGTCTAGTGTATTGAGAGAGATAATAATTCTCGGTTGTGTGTATGTGATTATGAATGAGAATGTGTATGAGAACGTACCTATTTGTGAAGACTTCCTTACTAGGTTATACTCTCTTCGCCCGGATTACCGTGCCACCCACTACTATTCGACACACCGATCCGATGGGTCCCGCCGAATCGCATGTAGTCTATCTACTACTTTTGGTCATCGTTTTTTTCACGTACGGCCTATAATCCCATCCACATTAATGCATGGTTGGGCATTTTAGTCAACCGTCATACTTTTTCATCATTACAAGTCAAAGATAGAGATATTAAAATATCTAATGGGTTAGTCCAATGAACCGACCCGATTCCATGGGGTTAAATAGCCCAATGACTTTCAAGGTTCAATAATAAAGGCCCAATAGATTAATTAAATGAGTAAGCCCAATTTACTTCGGCCCAGAGGAGAAAATATCATGACCCAACATTGCCCCCTAGTTTTTGTTGAATCTAATGTTTAATAGAAAACTATAAATGGTCCATGATATTTTACTAAAAGCCCATAGTGAGAAGTAATCGAAATGTACCTTGCCATCGCTCATGAGATGAAATGAGAGGAGAACGGAGGCCCAAATCAGAAAGGCCTCTGCCGATAAATATCTGGACCCGGAACCGGACGCTTCTCATTCAAATTCTAAATCATTACTAACATTTAATGTGCCGACCTTGTACACCGTGTAACCGTCAGTATAAAAGATAACTTTACCAAATTTGACAGTTCTACCTACCCATTTGAAATTCGAGCGCCTTTTGAGTTTTCTTCTCCTCTGAACTATCTCATCCTCCTCTCGCGAATCACAAAAATTGGCTTCCCAAGATTCTCGAACAAAGTTCACCCCTCCTAGTAACACCGATCAACGCCGCTTTCACCAAACCCTAACCCCATGCCAAGAAACCTCGACCTTGAATCCCAAAGGAACAGAAACCGATAAGAATCCTCCTCCAAAATCCCCAAAACCCCTCCGGATATTACAGAATACGAAACGCCGATGCCAACACTCCTCTATTGTCACCGGGGCCCGAAGTTAAAGAGGATTCGATCTCGACGACATTCCGGATACTCACGCTGCTAGGGGCTCCTGTGTCCGGTGAGAAATGTACCAACGACTGTGAGGGTTGGACACCGTCCCCGTGACCTTGCTTGAGAAGGAGTCCATTTCCCTCTACACGCCTTCATAGTGACTATATCAGGGGTTTCAGGCGTGGGGTTCCTAATTGGTACCAAATTCTTATATTCACATCCCGGCCTTTGTTGCTTTCTCGCCATGAGTTGGGCGTTGAGCCTTCCTCGACTTCTTCTTCACCGTGTACAAGATCGCCCAATCCAGAGAGAAGGGGTTCAAGGCCTCGTAAAACACTCTCAAGTCGGGAGTAAAGTTTGAGAGATCGTTACATTGGTGAACACTCCTTCGAGCAATAGGGGATGGCACGAGAAGTGGTTCTTCGTCAAAGGTCCTGAAATCTCTTCTTTCACTGAATCGGGCCACCGACGAGAAGATCTCTCGCTACCTTCTGAGATATTTTCAAGAACGGAAGTTGAGATGATGGAGCTTTTTGATAATTTTCCTAAGGAGGTGGAAGTACGAACTTCTTTCAAGGTGCGAGCATTATATGACCATAAATGTAAGTATCGGTCTATTTTATATATAAATATTTGAAAATGTTCTTATGATGTGGAATCTAACATAGGACTGTTTGTTTCGTGCAGTATCTTTGATCAGACTGAGCTCCTTAGAAATAAAGGAGTTTGAAGATTTTTTGTCTGGGAAGTCTTGGATCTTGTTGAGTCCGCCAATGTAAGCTATCCCCGGTCGAGCCAACCCCGAAATACACACCGGATGAATTCCAATGTAAGAGCCGAAGCTAATGAGGTTCCTCAGACTTAAGAGACCCTCCGTCCTCGCCGGAAGAGGAGGCCATTAGAAACCCCAGATCACACCTCTTCCCAAATTTCTTCCGAAGCCATCCTGGCCCGAGCCGATCACCCAACCAATCTCTCGACGAGAGAGGTTTGCTCGATCGTTCCGATCAAGAAGTATCCTCCAAACCAAAAAATTAAAAACCAAAATAACCCCCCTGACCGCCAAAGAACTCAAGGTGCCCTAGTCCTTGATCATCCCACCCTTCGTGCCGCCTATAGAAATACAAATTGCCGAAGAAGGTGAGTAGAACGAAACTGTTCCAACGTTGTCCAGGAAGAGGAAGCGTACACCTGACAGTCACCCAAGTTCTGCCTCTGCCCCATCTACCCGAGAACCCATTCCAAATAAATCTCCTTCTCCGGCAGAGTATGCGGACCCCACCCTCCTAACAACAAAATTCTTCTCCGAAAGACCGAGTGAAAGTAGTATGCACACAAGCCAATCATGTTTGATGATAAAGCATATACTTTGTAACAATCTTATTCATTTATTAATAAAAAGTATTAATTTATTAAAGGCTTTTAATTATCTACATGATGTTGTTTTATTATATGTGATAAACCCATATTTTTAAGCAATGCTTTTAGAATAATGATGATGATCATTCTAATGAGATCTAAATTCTTAGAAAGCTTAAAACTAAAATAGTTCCCAATCATTGGATTACTAAATTGGGGATTAGTGAATCCGGATAGATTGGTACATACGTTGCTTACTCATTAGATGAGGATGATTGATCTCATGATCATTTGTGTGGAGACACTAAAGCAAGTATGTAGGTGCTTATTAGAGAATAAGTTCACTGAACGTGACTCGCTAAGGAATACCTAATGGAGTTTTATTTGCTGTCAATAGGAATTTCTGTAGTGATAGTAGTCTAAGTGATCCTTGGACTTGAGATCATCATAGTATCTTGTGTATGATGAGTTATACTTTGACTTATTCCTTAAGACCCTTAGGGTATATCAAAGGGTATGCTTGGGTATAATAAGTTATACATGGAGATAATGTATGATCAATAAAGAATCTACTACTTCAATAAAAGAAGAGAAATGTCCTATGTGATTCGATAAATGACAACCCAAAGAGTCCTTGGCGGCGTAATGAAATTAGAAAGGAGTTTCTAATTTGCATTATTTGAGTTGTGCATTTAAGGATCGAAATACATATAATTAAATAAAATAAGACTTGACAAGAATTCCATGCCTTATATTTAATTGGGACATTATATGGTGGAAGGATTGAATTGTACTTGTAAACTATTTACTCAAAGGTTCTTTTATGATTAATGTTGAAATCTATATTATCCGGAAAGTCGCTTGATCGCTAGGGAGGCTTATCCCTATTGTAGAATAAATTTATTTATTTAAATAAGATTAGAATTGTTCTAATTAATTTATTCACAATCGGTTTAATATGGAGAACCTAAAGGGTCACACCATAAAAGGAAGAATAATTATTTAAGAAGTTAATGGCATAATCGTAATAATATATTATGTATATTTAATTTAATCTATGGTGATAGAATAAATTAAATAACTTAATATTTATTATTTAATATTTTAGAAATATTAAATATAAATTAATAAGAGGTGTCTTATTAATATTATTACAATTATTATTATTTTAATTTCTAAAAGAGTTTAGGAATTAATTTAATATAAGTACTTCATTTATTCCTAATAGGATTAGAAAGGAAAATTAGTTAAAGGAGTTTAATTAATTATCCCTAATAAGATTAGGAGCTTAATTAATTAAAAGAATTTAATTAATTAAATAAAACCCAATTCCTTAATTGTTAAGGTGGGTGGCCCACATCTATAAATAAGAGGAGTCTTATTACGGGTGTTGTTGGTTGTTGACTTTTTACAACATAATGTAATTCCAATAGTTGGGAGAGTACGCCTTTTCGATGAGATAGAAAAACTAGGGTTTAGCCAACCACCCTTCTTCTTGAATTTTCTTCTTCCTCGGTGGATCACCTCTGTGAGGCCAAACATTTGGGTGGCTAACGTTGATCAAAGGAAGGAACCAAACCCGGGATTCAAGATTGAACGCGAAAGGATTTGGATGTGAACTTGTACTGAGGAAGCTCGATCTTCAAGGGTATGATTTATTCTTTATCTTTTTCGCTTAATTAATAATTATGCATAAAGGGTGATCCAAGTTTATGGTTTGTAAATAATTTTAAACTCGATTTTTACACGCTCGCTTAATTTTGCAATTTTGATCATAGCGTTATGAATATTACAAACCTAATAAAGGGTGGCATCGAGCCAAACCTTTATGCTAATTATTAATTATTTTAATTTGATATGTATATTGATATGTGTTTTGAACAATTTAATTGGGCATAATTTTATCAGATAAAATTTATTAATAAAAAAAAAAAAAAAAACGTCGCATTTTTTTTAAAACCGTGACCCAATTTAGGTGAAGAAGCAATTCATGCCAAAAAAAATGTGGCCCAAGGAACATGCTGGAAAAGTCAAAAAAAAGGCATGCTCATAAAATAAAAAAAAAAACGTGGGTCGCATAAACTTACAAGAAAATATATCTTTGGTAATGTGCCCGGTTTTTCCTAAAAAAAAGAGGAACGGTTATATATATATATATATATATATATAGTTATATATATATATATTATATATATAATAGTTATATAATGGTTATTATATTATATATATATAATAGTTATATATATATATATATATATATTCTTAATTATTTTATAATTAAAATAAAAGTTTATTTTAATTTTAAAATAAAAAGTTTATTTTAATTTTAAAATAAAGATGTTATTTTAATTTTAAAATTAGAATTTCATGCTAACTAATTAGAGTTGGAATTGGATTCCATGATAACTAATTGGAGTTAAAATTGTATTCCATCTTTCCTTAAATAAAGGAGTTTATTTAGATATGAAATTAGATTTCATATTATTCAAAATAAAAGAGTTTATTTGTGAATAGGAAAGAAATCCTAATTTCCTTAAATAAAGGAGTTTATTTAGATATGAATAAGATTTCATATTATTCAAAATAAAGGAGTTTATTTGTGAATAGGAAAAAATTTCGTGTTTCCTTTAATAAATTTTTTTTTTTTACATGGAATTGGATTCATAATTAATTAAAATAAAAGAGTTTATTTTAATTAAAGATTTTTTTTTACTTGGAATTGGATTCCATAATTAATTAAAATAAAGGAGTTTATTTTGATTAAAGATTTTGATTAAAATAAAATAGTTTATTTTATTCAAAATTAAATAAATTAAAATAAAATAGTTTTATTTTGATTTAAATTTGGATTAAAATAAATGAGTTTATTTTGATTCAAAACTAGATTTTATACTAATTAAATTTGCCCATTAAATGATATCAATATATATATTAAATGTTTATTATTCATGAGATGAATGTTATTTATTGATGCATATGATGATGTGTATGATAATAAATGGGATTGATTATGACTATCGAATTGAATATGATTGGATTTTATTTTAGTTGGATGCATGAATGTATGGGTTTTATTAAATGGGGTCTCACAGATTGCCCTTCTCTAATTTTTCTTAATGTAAATTCTATCTCTCTCCTATGTATTTCCCTCGATCACGATCAAGGTTTCTATTTATTTTAAATAGTTTTGTAATAGAATAGTTAGAATTAATTTTAAAAAATTGGAGATCAAGGACAAGAAGCGCGAAGACCCGTTTGTAATGGAGCCCCAAGTTTAAATGTAATAGTTATATTTAAATATTATTTCTTTGCACCCCCTAGAGTTTTGACCTTTTGGTTCACTTGGTGGCTCTAGTGAACCAAACTAGAATAAAAGTCCATAATCAATCCGTAGAATATAGTATTCTATATGTGTATGCTTATACTATATATATTATATATTATGCAAACATGCTTCGCATGTTAATTAATACGACGCGTTTTTATATATATATATGTAATGCTACTAAAAAAGAAGATGAGACAAATTAATAACAAACCCTCAATTTTTTATATTAAGTCCTAAGCGCTCAAAGATATTTGGAATATCGAACGTCGCTTTTCTAGCATGATAAAATTAATAGAGTATTAAATATTTAATATGAGTTTGTTGTGTCACCACAAGGCAAGTATTAAGTATTTAAGATGTTAATTTATCACATTTGATGCTTATAAAGAAAATTGAACAATATTGTTTTGTTGTGGTCACCACAAGGATGATATTTTTCTTTTTTGAATATATGGAGTGCTAGGTTTGACTTAACTTGGATAATTTTGATTCTTGATGTGCCACCACTGATCAAAATAATCTAAGAGGCAAAAAGAAAAGGAGTTGCATAGAAGTTGATGTAATTGACAAAAGTTGTCTACCTATTTATTTATATATAGTTTGTTGTGTCACCACAAGGCTATATACATTTGAAATGGGAACCTTATTCTCACTAGCGATCTCTTTAATTAGATTTTGCCGAACTATATAAGTGAGGGTAATATAGTTTGAAGAAAATAGTGGGAGATACCAATTTAAAACAAGACCTAATTTATTTTGGTAATTACTAAAAGAATGTATGTTAAAATGTTGTTATTACAAATTCATTTACGTAATTTTACAATGTCTAAAATTACTATCATCGCTAAAGCATATTAGATGCTAAATTAACTGCATCAATTAAACGGATTGGTTAAGGAATTTGAGAATAGTTCTCATAGTCGAAAAACTATCTTATGTCCTTAATACGCCTATCCCCTCGCAATGGTTGCGCATAATGCCTCGAGGAAGAGATTGCAACTTTTAGAAAGTGGCAAGATGATGCACAATTGGCTCAATGATCATGCTCGCATCCACGAGTAACGAGCTTCAAACAAGATGAAACTATGGATGCTTTACTATATTCCCGCACATCAAGTAGTTGATGGTGAGGAAAGTAGGACCGATAGATATCGATATCTAAGGAGCTCTTCCGATCTAGAATGGCCAATGACACTATAAGATGCATAAAAAGTTCTTAACATAATCAATATGATTGATCAATTAGGACAATTAGTTTTGTCATGGATGGAGAGTTGAGCCAAGATTTGATCTTGCACTCACTCCTACTTCTTTCACAATTGTTGTGAATTTTTCATATGAACAAGCTAGATATCAGTCTCGCTGATTTGCTTAACATATTGAAAAATGTTGAGAGTCACTTTCTAACCAAGAAAGATCAAGTCTTACTGGTAGGGGCCAAAGGATCTTCTGAAAAGAAGAACGATTCAAAGAAGGTAAATAGAAAGGCATAAACAAAGGATAATAAGAATAAAACTGATACGGATAGCAAATGAGTTTGCTTCCACTGCAATAAGCCCGACAATCGAAAGAAATCATGAGAAGCATCTTACGAGAGGCTAACCAAAGAAGCTTAGTGAAGTTTTGGTTATAAATACAATTTTGTTCATAATTTAAAATAAATTTTTTTAAGTCAAGGTTCTACTGGGTATTGGATACCGATTTTGCTTATCATAAATATAGATTTATGAAGGACCAAATGTAGTAGTAAAGCTAAACAAATATAAGTAATCCTATGTATGGAAAATGTAGCAAAGGTTGCCATTTAGCCATAGAAACTTATAGTTTAGCAATGCCTACGGCAAATCTATTAAGTCAATAAGTTGTTATTGTATTCCAGCTTTGTTAAAATATTATTTTCCATTTTATTGTTGGACAATAAAATCTTTGGTATTATAATTAAGAACAATTGTTGTTCTATTTATAATAATAATGTTTTGTATAGAACTAGAATATTACTTAATGGATTTTGTATACTGACTTACGTGAAAAAATATTTTGCAAATCAACAAATTAGTATAAGAAAAGGAGATGATCATTCAAAGAGTTGAATGTGTGTATTTGTTTGAAATACAATTATGAATTATTTAAAAGGTTCAAAAATTGTAAGTGAAACAAATTGGCAATGTATTAAGATTTTTTGATTAGATCAAGGAATAAATACTTGTGCAATAAGTTTCGGATCATCTCAAATGGTTTTCTCATAATGGACACATCCCGATACGCAATAATTGATTGATGTATCCGAATGAAAAATCATACCTTGTTGGACATGGTGCGGTCCATAATGATTTTACCGACATTCCAAAGATCCTTCTCGGGATAATGTCCTAGAAATGGTCAAGACATATCTACTTAAAATGGTAACCTCAAAATCCACCCCAAGACTCCATAAAAGTTATGGATGTGGAGGATTCCTAATCTTAAGTATGTTAAGATAAGGGGTTCCAACTTATGTGAAAAGGTTTCAAAAGGATAAGTTTGGGACAAGATTTGACAAGTGTCGATTTGTGGGACATCCTAAAGTAAGTTTAGGTATATGTTCTATAATCCTACTTAGCAAAAGGTGTTTGTTGCGAAACACGCCTTCTAAGATAAATGTGTTTATCATTGAAGGGCTAGTGGAGGATAATAGATCTTGAAAAGTTCAAGAACCACAAAACACTATAAGTCAAATAAGAGGAACCCAGTAGATAGACCTATTGTACCACAACCGGATCAGAATCGAATAAGACTCAAGATACCTAGAGGTATGGATTCATCATAGATGATGATGATGAGGTACGATCATGTAAGATGATGATCCAAATTATATACGATGAGTTAAGAGTTGTAGACACTCGTAGAAATTGATTGAAGCAATATTCTCAAAAATGGAACATTCGTTTTGATGAAACAAATCAAAAGAGTTTGATTTTATCAAAAATAAGAATGAACCTAGTGTGTACAAAAGGGTCGTTGGGAGCATCGTGACATTCCTAAGTATTACATGTTGATATACTACGGATAAGGAATGACATACCAATGCTACAATCAAGAAAGATAAAGTTGTCTAAACATTCCTCCATGAATGATTTGGAAGAGTATCTTAATTGGGGATATAAATCTATATAGATAGATTTAAGAGGATGCTCGACTTAACCCAAGGAACGATATTCATTTGATGCTAAAGTCGCTTTAGCATGGCAAACTCCAAGAGATGTCTCATGTAGATGAGCTATGGAGTGTATCTCTTAATAGTCCCCACAGACTCCAAAAGAGAGATCACATGAGTAACTATCATGTATGCAATGAAATATACGAGACCGATGTTGATCACCATATTCTAGAGAAGTTCATTGTGAGTCGCTGAAAAACGCCTTAAAGTGCTTAATCTAAGACTAAGGATGTGATCATATTCATGGGGGGTCTAAATTAAAACTAGAGGGCTTAATGACTCAAGTTTTTCTAGATGCACCAAGATGACGTAAAATCCACTTTAAGGTAAAGCGTTATCTTGAACAAAGGGTGCGTTGAATGGAAAGGTTCCAAACAAAGAAAGAGTTGTCTTTGTTTAGTGATAAAGACAAAGTATATAGCTATAAATGAAGTCGCAAGTTGATTGTTTGGATTAAAAGTTCATTACGTAACTAGAATAGTTCCTAAGTCTCGCCTTGGATCTAAACATGTGTTGTGGCACTTTCATTTGATTATAAGAATCATTGAAAGAAGGAAATCACAATAGAGATGGTGGACTCTCAAGACCAACATTACATATCCATTAACTAAAGCTTATCCAATAAAGGATAATCGCCACTTAGAGAAGAAGAGTATAAGATACCATGACGATTGGCTTTAGTGCAAGTGGGAGATTGAAAGTAGTATGCACACAAGCCAATCATGTTTGATGATAAAGCATATACTTTATAACAATCTTATTCATTTATTAATAAAAAGTATTAATTTATTAAAGGCTTTTAATTATCTACATGATGTTGCTTTTATTATATGTGATAAACCCATAGTTTTAAGCAATGCTTTTAGAATAATGATGATGATCATTCTAATGAGATCTAAATTCTTAGAAAGCTTAAAACTAAAATAGTTCCCAATCATTGATTACTAAATTGGGGATTAGTGAATCCGGATAGATTGGTACATACGCTGCTTACTCATTAGATGAGGATGATTGATCTCATGATCATTTGTGTGGAGACACTAAAGCAAGTATGTAGGTGCTTATTAGAGAATAAGTTCACCGAACGTTGGCTCGCTAAGGAATACCTAATGGAGTTTTATTTGCTTGTCAATAGGAATTCCTCAGAGTGATAGTAGTATAAGTGATCCTTGGACTTGAGATCATCATAGTATCTTGTGTATGATGAGTTATACTTTGACTTATTCCTTAAGACCCTTAGGGTATATCAAAGGGTATGCTTGGGTATAATAAGTTATACATGGAGATAATGTATGATCAATAAAGAATCTACTACTTCTAATAAAAAGAAGAGAAATGTCCTATGTGATTCGATAAATGACAACCCAAGAGTCCTCGGGTTAAGGGCGTAATGAAATTAGAAAGGAGTTTCTAATTTGCATTATTTGAGTCAGTGCATTTAAGGATCGAAATATATAATTAAATAAAATAAGACTTGACAAGTAATTCCATGCCTTATATTTAATTGGGACATTGTATGGTGGAAGGATTGAATTGTACGGTAAATTATTTACTCAAAGGTTCTTTTATGATTAATGTTGAAATCTATATTATCCGGAAAGTCGTTGATCGCTAGGGAGGCTTATCCCTATTTATAGAATAAATTTATTTATTTAAATAAGATTAGAATTGTTCTAATTGATTTATTCACAACCTGCTTAATATGAAGAACCTAAAGGGTCACACCATAAAAGGAAGAATAATTATTTAAGAAGTTAATGGCATAATCGTAATAATATAAATATGTATATTTAATTTAATCTATGGTGATAGAATAAATTAAATAACTTAATATTTATTATTTAATATTTTAGAAATATTAAATATAAATTAATAAGAGGTGTCTTATTAATATTATTACAATTATTATTATTTTAATTTCTAAAGAGAGTTTAGGAATTAATTTAATATAAGTACTCTCATTTATTCCTAATAGGATTAGGAAGGAAAATTAGTTAAAGGAGTTTAATTAATTATCCCTAATAAGATTAGGGAGCTTAATTAATTAAAAGAATTTAATTAATTAAATAAAACCCAATTCCTTAATTGTTAAGGTGGGTGGCCCACATCTATAAATAAGAGGAGTCTTATTATGGGTGTTGGGGGTTGTTGACTTTTACAACATACGTAATTCCAATAGTTGGGAGAGTACGCCCTTTCGATAGAGATAGAAAAACTAGGGTTTAGCCAACCACCCTTCTTCTTGAATTTTCTTCTTCCTTAGTGGATCACCTCTGAGGCCAAACATTTGGGTGGCTAACGCCGATCAAAGGAAGGAACCAAACCCGGTGATTCAAGATTGAACGCGAAAAAGGATTTGGAGGTGAACTTGTACCGAGGAAGCTCGATCTTCAAGGTATGATTTATTCTTTATCTTTTCGCTTAATTAATAATTATGCATAAAGGGTGATCCGGGTTATGGTTTGTAAATAATTTTAAACTCTGATTTTTACACGCTTCCGCTAATTTTTGCAATTTTGATTGCGTTATGAATATTACAAACCTAACACCGATACCCTCCCCTGAACGACCCGGTCCTTCAATTCAGAGTTATCATGCTGAGGCTATGGGGTCCCCGACTTTGTGACCTAGATTCAATGCAAATTTCCCATTCGATCTTTTCGGAGCTTTCATCCGGAACGCTGATGACCATCGGTTTAGTGACCCTATGGATGGAAATCTGCTTGACGAGGGGATGAGCTATCTGGCTAAGGTAAATAACAGTTCCTTTATTTTCTATTTCTCTGTCCTTGTTTAGATATCTGAACATTGATTTGAATACTGTTGAACATATGCAGGCCAACGCTGTCTTCGGGCGTTTACATCCGAGGCACATAAATGGGGAGGCCGAGGAAGATTTCATGAGACAGGAGACCAACATGTTTGAAATCGACCACTCTGCTCGAGAAAGGGCTAATCGCGAAGACGCTTTCATACCATCGACGGCCTTCAAAGAGACTTAGATCGGGCTAGGATGGACCTGAAGATGTCTGACGATGAGCTGAGGGCCACGAGGGATGGGCTGGCTTCGTCCGAAGCCAGTCAATAAGTTTTAACTGATATGAACGCTTACCGTCAAGAAAACCTACTCTCAAGGCCAAAATGAGGAGTTTTCTTCAGCCAACCGAGGCTTAGCGATTCAACTTGGCGAGGCTCAGACGAAGGCCCAAGACGAGGAGCGAAGACATAAGGCCAAGTGCCACAAACTTCGTCATAAAATAAAAGAGCTTGAGGGACGAGGCCCCTCTTCTCAATCAAGAGTCATGCGGCGATTCAAACGGACTACGTGGATTCTTGGATGAGCTTAATGTCAAATCACCAAGGTCTATTCAGAGGGTATGAAGACCTACGAGAGTGAGGTAAAGAAAGTTATCTCACGCCCAAATTGGATCCGGATCTTCTTAACTCCGAGGACGAAGGTGGTGCTCGAATGTCCTTCCCGCTTTATTCACTATGTAAAATTAACTGTTTATGTCTTTGGTATTGTTTGAACTTTTTGTATGGATTTTGACAGCGTTTCTATGTTTGTGTAATTAATTAATGTTATGGATGAATCGAATGAATGAATGTTTTATTTTATTGATGAATTTTCAACTTTCTTGATTATGACTTCTGTTTTGGTTAGTTTCTTGTCAATAATTCAGTATCAATGAACTAAACTCAAATAGTGAATCATCTAAGGCATATAACAGTTAATTTATGAAATGAAGTGAATTGAATTTATGGATGTAATTTAATCGAACTAAATTGAATGAACCGAACTCAACACTTAAATAAAATAAAGTAATATATACTCATCCTGTACTCAAAGTGTGAGATCGGTCATGTGTGAGGTGAATTCGGCTGGTTCTCTTTGCACCATCAAAATCTTGCTTACCACTCGGGGTAGAACAAGTATATAAGGACCAAGATATAAGGATCAAGATATAAGGATCAAGATATAAGGACCATGGAATTTGTCTACCATACAGGGTCACAAATTCATAAGACACTCTCACATAAGGTTTTGCCATCGAATGGCCGCCGAAGTTCTACCATACCTCCTTACTTGAAAGGACCATTGATTTTACCGCCCTCGATAAAAAAATAATATAGGATTATAGATTTGTCTCACTACGTCAAGCAACAAATGAATGGGTTGCCATCGAATGGCCAACGAGTCCTACCATACCTCCTTACTTCAGTGGACCATTGATTTTACCACCCTCGGTAAAAACAATATAGGATCATAGGATTTGTTCACCATGTTGGGCAACAAATGAACGGGTTGCCATCGAATGGCCAAATGAGTCCTACCATACCTCCTTACTTCAGGTGGACCATTGATTTTACCGCCTCGGTAAAAACAATATAGATCATAGGATTTGTCTACCACGTCAAAAAATGAATGGGTCGCCATCGAATGGCCAAATGAGTCCTACCATACCTCCTTACTTCATTGTGAACTTAGGACAAATAGAATACATGATCAATTGTGAAAAAGTAACTTTTATTGATAATGGACAATCATGTACAGACTTCCGGTAAATTGACTTAATCTCTATTGAAATTATTTCCAAAGCCTGCCTGCATGCCAAGTGTTCTTGATCTCGGAACTATCTAATGCCTTTAACCGATAAGTGCCTGGCTTTGATACTTCGATCACCTCATACGGCCCTTCCCAGTTCGGCATTAACTTTCCTGTGTTTTGAGGCATAGATGCTTCGGCTTCTCTGAGGACGAAGTCTCCTACTATTAATCTGTGAAGTTTAACCCCTTTGTTGTAATGCTTGGCTACTCTTCGTTGATAAGCAGCTAATTTGAGCAAAGCTACCTCTCTGACTTCTTCTAACAGATCCAGGTTGGCCTTCAGTTCTTCGTAATTGTAGATCTCTTTGAATCGACCGACCCAAAGACTTGAGATCCGATTTCGATTGGGACTAAGGCATCGCACTATAGGCCAATCGAAGGGTGAATCCTCGTGGTGGTCCTCGGTGTAGTTCGGTAAGCCCACAAAGACGCCGAAAATTTCTTCGGCCATCTTCCTTTAGCTTCATCCAATCAAGGCTTGATCCCGCTTCACAGCAGTCATTCCGTTGGTCACCTCGACTTGCCCATTCGACTGTGGGTGAGCCACCGAAGTCTTCTTATGCTGAATCCCCAGCTCCTTTAAAAATCCATCAAATTTTGATCCCACAAACTGGCGTCCGTTATCCGATATCAACACTCTAGGAATCCCGAAGTGAAACACTACGAACTCTTTTATGAACTTCAAACACTCTTGTTCCGTTATTAACCGAAGTGGCTTCGCCTCTACCCACTTAGTCATGTAATCAATAGCAACTATGACAAAGCTGACCTGACCTTTAGCTTTAGGCAACGGACCCAATATATCTATCCCCCAGACAGTGAAGGGTATAGAAGATAAAATCGAATATAGCTTTTCTGGTGGCTGATGTGGGATCGGACTATTGAACTGGCATTTTTCACATCTCTTGACATACTCTGTAGCTTCCTTGAAAATTGTAGGCCAATTGTATCCCCTCGTCAAGTACTTTATAAGCCAAAGACTTGGCGTACCATATGATCACCGCAAATACCCTCGTGAACCTCTCAAGAGCATATTCTACCTTCTGGATGGAACCGGACACTTCAAAGAATGGTGAGGAAAATGCCAATCGATAAAGATCCCCATCAATAAGAACAAAATTGGAACTCTTGTACTTGATCTTCTTTGCCAACATCTGATTCGAAGGAAGGACGCCATCTGCCAAATACTCGATGTAGGGAGTCATCTAGTAGTTAGATCGCTCGATACACATCACCGCTTCGTGCTGAACACTCGACTGCTGCAAAACTTCCAAATAAACGGATCTGTTGAAAACATCTGCATCCGTAGTGGCCATCTTCGACAGTGCATCGGCAATGGAATTTTCGTTACGCTCTATGCCCTGAAACTCATACAAAGCGAAATACTGAAGTTGGTCTTTTAATTCCGCCAGATACTTGATCATCCGGGTCCCACGAGCTTCATAATCTCCCGACAGCTGTTTGACGACCAACTGGGAGTCACTGTAAATGATCAGCTTCTGGACTTCTAGACTCTTTGCCAATCGAACACCAACTTAACATCGCTTCATACTCGGCTTCGTTGTTCGTCGCTTTAAACCCGAATCTGATGGCCCTGCGAACTTTGAATCCCTCCGGACTCGTCAAGATAATTCCTGCCCCACTAACAGTCACTGTAGAGGATCCATCTGCATACAACGTCCAAACATTCTCGACCTTCGTTGAAGAAGTGCAATCGCATGGTCGAATGATTCACCTCTAAGCAACTCTAAGATCTCGCTTGGGTGAACAAACATTCCACCATAAAATCGGTCAAGGCTTGACCTTGATAATGGTTCGGGATGGTATTCAATGAAAAATTAGACAACTCCATAGTCCATGCCGCTAGTCCGCACGAAACCTCCGGTCTTGCCCATCACCTTCTTCAATGGTCGATCCGTAGAGGCGACCAGAGTCTACCTTGAAAATATTGCCGAAGCTTTCTACTAGCAATTATTAAAGCAAAGGAAAATTTCTCAATATTCGGGTACCTGGTTTCAGCATCTCGTAGGACATGGCTGACATAATAGACCGGATGTCGCTTCCCATCGATCTCCGTGCATCAAAGACTCGCTTCCAATCGCCAAATTCGAACTTGCTGCAAGGTATAAATATAAGGTCTCTGCAAGCTGAGCTTCACCAATAAAGGAGCGGAAGATGATATGTCTTTATGCCTTGAAGGCGTCTTCACACTCAAAATCCACTAGAACGCCTTCGCATTCTTCTACCTTTTTCAATGTGTCAAAGAAAGGAAGACATTCTCAGATTTGGCGATTTAACCTTCTCAAAGCATGATCCTACCAAATCCAGACGTTGGACGTCTTTGAATGACTAACGAGTCTTCATGTCAAGAATGGCTTGGATCTTCTCCGGGTTGGCCTCGATGCCCCTCTGACTGACCAGATATCCCAGAAACTTTCCTGCACCGAGGCCGAAAGTGTATTTGGCCGGATTGAGTCTCAGTTGATGATGTCGGACAGTCTGAAAGCATTCCTCCAGATCGTCCAAATGCTTCTGAACCTGCATACTCTTCACGATCATGTCATCTACATAAACCTCCATGTTCCTCCCTAGCTGCTTATCGAAGATGAAGTTCATCATTCTCTGGTAGGTGGCTCTAGCATTTATAAGGCCAAAAGTCATCTTCTTGTAGGCATACACCGAACAGTGTATAATGAACGCTGTCTTTGGAATGTCCTCTTTGCACATGGATATTTTGTGATAACCTGAAAAAGCATCCATAAAGCTTAGTAATGCATACCCCGAAGCGGCATCGATGAGCTGATCGATATGGGGCAGAGGATAAAAGTCCTTCGGACAAGCTTTATTGAGATCAGTGTAGTCGATGCAAACCCGCCATTTTTCATTCCGCTTCTGCACCAACTCCACATTTGCCATCCACTCTGGGTAATCAATTTCATAGATGAAGTCAGCAGCTAATAGCTTTGCAATCTCTTCATCAATGATCTTCTGTCGTTCTGGCGCAAAGATCCGCCTTTTCTGCCGAACTGGCTTCTTCGAGGGATCTACCTCCAGTCTATGCTCAGCTATCTTTCGGCTAACTCCCGGCATATCCCGTGGTTTCCATGCAAAAATATCCGCATAGCAGCATTAGAGTTCCATAAGGTTTGTCCGAAGAGGCTCTGGTAGACCCAAACCGATCTTCACTGTCTTGTCCAGTTTTTCGATGATCAACTCGATCTCCTCTGTCCCTCCTGCAGGGATTACCAATGGTTCCGAGCTGCTCTCAGTGAAGGGTTCGATCTCAATTTTCATTTTCTTTTTCGCTTTCAATTTCCCCCTCGGACGAAAATAACAAAGATTCCGATAACATCGTCGGGCCAGATCTAAGTCCCCCGCCACCTCTCCTACTCCATGCGCCGTGGGGAATTTGATTTTGAAAGGAGGGATGGAGGTCACAACTTGGAGAGCCATCAATGTAGGCCTTCCCAGTATGGCGTTGTAAGCCAAATCTACATGCACAACATAGAATTTATATGTTATTTCTACCGCATGCGGTCTTGTGCCCAAAGATAACTGGAGTTCAATAAAGTGCTCGTAACTTTCGATCGGATCGTTCTTTGGCTTAAGATAAAAGGAGCCTCCCGCCTGGACCTCCATTTTTTTTCCCATCAAGATGCATCCTCGATAGGCATGGGCATACAGAATATCCACCGAAGACCCGTTGTCTAACATCATGCTTTTCACATCCACCGAGCCCACTTGTGCTGTGATCATCAATGCCCCTTCATGTGGCTCGATGGGCTCCAAAGGATAATTTGCATCCGTAAATGATATGATTTCGTTCCTAGAATGGTCTCACAATCTTCGAGGGAGCATCTCGCCATGATACGTGACCAATCCGTAGGCTTTCTCTTCTTCCCTACCAACTTCCCCACAGTCCCACCGGTTATTACATCGATGACGTGCCTTGGCGGTGGTACTGGAGCATTTTGGATGGATGGAGCCATTTGAACCGTCTGAATAGTACAGTTGATAGTATGCTGATCCTGTTGGTCCTTCTCGGCCACATACTAAACCAGCAAGCCACCTTGAATCTTCTTCTCCACGAAATCCTTAAAATTGTAACATTCATTAGTGTCATGGCCAGCGGCTTGATGATAGCCACAGTATTTACGAGAGTTGCCTTGTCCTGTCCTATAATTATCACGAGGTGGCTCGAAGAAAGGTTGGTTTCTGATCCGATCCAAAATCACCAACATATCTGTGTTCAGTTTGGTGTAGACCTTATTCACCTTCGGGGCGAAAACAGGTGGACGACTGCTTCCTTGCCGCCATGAGTTATTGTACTTCTTCAAGCGCCTCCGACCGATCATTATACCCCGCTCTCCTTTGATCAACTTTGGCCTTGGGAACTTCTATCTCCTTTAACTGGTCCGAAGAAGGATGCTTCAGGCTGTTCATAGCCTCTTCTACAACAATATAACCTTCTGCCTTATCAAAGGCTTCTGCCAGGCTTTTCGGATGGTGGAACATCAACTTCTTCACCAACTTCTCAGACTTCACCAGATCTAGCCCGTTCTAGAACAAACCTACAGCCTGGAGATCATTAAGGTCGGACACCTGACCAACCGCTTCTCTGAACCTCTTTACATACTGGCCTAATGATTCGTAGGTGAACTGCTGGATCTGTGCTAGAGAACTCGTAGGCTTTCCCCTTCTTCGGTTGCTCCCAAAACGTGCATGGAACTTATCACAAAGATCGCTTCCAAGAGGATATCGAATCGATGGTAAAGTCCCCATCCATCGCCTCGCATCTTTTCTCGGCACAGACAAAAGTGTGGCACTTGGCAAAAGATCGTGAAGTCATAATAGTCCATCACCGATTGAACGCCTCGACTATGGTTATAAGGATCTCTAGACCCATCGTAACTCTCCATACGAGGTTACTTTTTGGTGATATCTGCCTTCTCCTTGAGAATATCTGAGGAAAAAGGGGATGCCTTCTTTCCTGGAGTGTCCTTCACCTGTTGGACCTCAGCCAGCTGCTTTTGGAGCTCTTTCAACTCCTTTACCAAAAAATTAACACCTTCGGGTCGCAAAGAGACCTCTTTCTCATGAACGACATTCTGCTTATGCGTGGATCGACCTCCTCCTGCCGATCCCATTGCCCTTGTGGGGCTTCTTGATCTACTCCGACGTACAATTCTATCCTCATGATGAGAACGGTCATGCTGATACTCTTTCTTCTGGTTTCTGGCACGATCTCCTCAAATCGCTTTCTTCTTAAATGCATTGCCGCAATGCGATCGTCGAGAACCAACGACCATCAATGCCTTCTTCGAGGCCACGGGAGTTCTGCTCCTCGATCTCCTCCTACTATGAGAACGATCTCTAGACACATGTGCAGAATGCTCTGGTTCCTTATCCTCTCGCCGTGGCATCTCCTTATGCCTACTCCGCCTTTCGGACTGAACATGGCTAGATGCTTCGTCCCTTAATTCCGCCACCCGAAGCATCTGTTCGGCTATATCTTCTCTCTGTTTCAACAGAACCTCCAAGGCTTTATCTGCTTCGTCTGCCATCCTCGCCAACTTGGCAGCTCTGTCCTCCTGACCACTTCGACGATGAGTCTTGGTCGGTGAGCCTTCCGCCCGCCCTCGACCATGATCACGCTCCTTATCCGCATTGAAAACCAACTTTCGTCTGGCCCCACCATGGATCTTCGGACGGAGATCTCCTGAATTATGCTTAGAGGCCGTGCTCTCGTGAGCACTTTTAGAAGGACCCAGACGATCCTTTACCGAAACACGAGGTAGTGACGAGCTAACAGCCATCGCCTGCCCTTCTGGCGTACCATCTCTACTCCTCATCATCTTCCGAAGTAGGTTAAACAATTGTGATTGAAAATTTCAATGACACTAGAACTCTCCCCTCCTTCTAGCGCCAATGTTAACTCCAAGATCTTTTGTCGCGTCCCAATCACATAATACGCCGTGATCCTGCACAGTAAACACGATAAACACCACAAGCTTCGACTACCGTTCCGTCTTGGGGATAGCTTTCAGCGTGAGAGTCAGTATACGTGTTCACAAGGTTAACAATGGAGGATGTAATGTCTAGTGTATTGAGAGAGATAATAATTCTCGGTTGTGTGTATGTGATTATGAATGAGAATGTGTATGAGAACGTACCTGTTTGTGAAGACTTCCTTGCTAGGTTATACTCTCTTCGCCCGGATTACCGTGCCACCCACTACTATCTGACACAGCCCCCTGATCTGATGGGTCCTGCCGACTGCATGTAGTCTATCTACTACTTTTGGTCACTGTTTCTACTGCCGGCCGGCTATGATCCCATCCACATTAATGCATGGCAGGTATTTTAGTCAACCGTCATACTTTTTCATCATTACAAGTCAAAGATAGAGATATTAAAATATCTAATGGGTTAGTCCAATGAACCGACCCGATTCCATGGGGTTAAATAGCCCAATGACTTTCAAGGTTCAATAATAAAGGCATAATAGATTAATTAAATGAGTAAGCTCAATTTACTCGGCCCAAGGAGGGGAAATATCATGACCCAATATACCCATTCTTTTAAATTGTGTTGTAAGAACCCATTGTGTTTCCAAGTAATATTAAACATCCCCCCCCTTCTTTTTTTTATTGCATTAGCGACCTATATAGCACGGCTGGGTTTGGTTAATGTCCTTTATTGACCAACCATGCTTCAAGAACTAAAGCTTTGCTTGGTCCTTGGGGTTCAACAGTGCTTGGTGTGGCCTTGCGTATTTCAATCATAGCCTAATAACCCTTATCTTACTATGCACCTTCTTACAAATTTTCTTATCATTTACATAATCCATTTAAATGAAATTATAGATTTGTTATATATTCTACACACTTGTTTATTTAGGAGTTATAAATTAAGCTTTATGGGTAAACTTTTGAACCATGTCATAAAGCTTGAAAATGGTCAGCCTAAAATCGCTTCTAAGAAGTGGTGTCTCCCCATACTCATCACGCTTATTAGGCCATTAAATTGCCTATACTCCTCTTGCGAAATTTCATTTCTTAAATTTGAATATATTATAAATCTTGTAATTGCTTACTCTAGAAATTTATAAGCAAATCTTTTCAAGTACATTAAGAAACTAAAAATGAAGCCATAATTTGCCCAACCCAAAACTACTACATGCTTCTCTCATTGGTACTCAATTCTTCTGCAATTGAAGCGTGCAAGCTCTTTCTTTCCTTTCGTCTGCTTTGCTACACTTTTATTCCCACATTCTTGATTTGTTTGAAATGGGTTTTGAAGCTAACATAGATGATACATACAATACCAAATATTGAGACACATTAGTCGAGCAATTTGATTAGCTCAAATGGGTTGACCGAGAGCCAAGAGAGCCCCTCATCGCCATCAACATGGCCATCGCTACGCTGCAAGGCACCGCCTGCTTCCCAACATACCCATTTTGTGGTTTAATTAATTTCAGCTCATATATCGGATTGTGTTGATTTTTCGAATATGACATACTTGGTATATGAGATTATTTTTATAAAATACGAGTCACCCAATTCGGGTTCATTAGGTAGCCCAAACAATGCGTCAAAAGTATACGTTCATAATAGTTTCAATTTCTTCCTAGCTGTACCCTCTCTCGCTAAAATAATCATAACTTAATCGTTTCAAAATATTTTTGAGCGATTCTTAAGCCTACGCGAAGATAATTTCTGTGGCTACAACTTTCATTCTTTAACCATTTCCAAATTCAAAACACAGAATTCTAGAATTTCCGTGTAAAGGGACTGACCCGAGTGGGTTAGACAGTTTTGACGCGGCTACTTTGAATGGTCATAACTCTTTGGTGCGAAGTCGGTATTAGTCCGTTCCAGAGTCTATGGAAAGCTTATTCAGTGTACTATAACATACCAAAAGCCCAAAATTTTCTGGAAACATATACTAGACCCAAAATTGACTTCAAGGTCAGTGTTCATACTAGTTTTTTTCACTTTTTGTTTTGATTTCCAATTGCTTTTCACTTTAACTTAGTATGCTCAAGCTCTTTAATTGTCATCATATATGTTATATATATCTAGACCAAGCTTTAGTTTTGCCTAATACTTGGTTTTTAACCAAAACAGTTCTTAGATGACTTTTATCGAACAAGTGGTGTGCGTTGTTTTTGAACACTCATTTCATAGCCATTTATTTGTGCAATCATCCCATTTTAACTCCCTTATATCTCACTTTAACCAACCTATCTCCTTTGCTCTATCTCGATCCAATAATGAGTTCCATACATGACTATATATATGAGAAATCAACAAATTTGCATATTATCTATACCTTACTAACCTTTAAGCTTTTATTTCTTGATTTTTAATGTATGTAATATGAATTGATATGATTCCATACACAACCCAGCTTAACCATGCTTTCATATACCCAATTTCATCCATCAGTCAATAGAGATCAACTACATAACTAAAATCAATTTAACCCATTCAAGTTACTAACTTTCTTTGCTATTAACTAACTTCATAAGCACAAATCATAATACTCATTATAAAATCACAATCAATACAAGGTATACTAACAAAGCCATTCTACCCAGCAATTGTTTGTGCTTGAGAATAATAGAATAGAAATAGAAGGGAATGAGTTAGAAATGGAATTACCTTGCTAGCTTAGAGATTATAGAGATGTGTTGCTTATTCCTTTCTCTTTCTCAGCTGAATTATTACTACTCTATCCTCTATCCTTATGGCTATTATACTCTGGAGCTTGTGAAGGGGTATGACTAACTGAGCTTGAAGTGTCTTATATGGCATATACGGCTGAACATTTTTATCTAATGGAGCAACTTATGTCAAACATGGAGCAGCTTTCACAAGTGATTAATGACAAAAAGTGGGAGAAAAAGAGACATAGGAAGAAGCACTCAAGGAGGAGCAAAGAGAAAAGAAGCAAAGAAGATAAGAAGGCTAAGAATAAGGCAAAGAAAAAGATAGCAGCAGCAGAAGTAGAATCATCATATGAGGGGGAGCCAAAGGATGATGATCATATGAACACAGAATCTGAAGAAGGGCAAGGAAAAGAAATGGAGTCACCATCCAAGGGGGATCAGAAGCGAAAGGATCAAGCAGATAAGTAACCAATCAACAGACATCCTGGAAACACATATAGAGCCAAAGAGGTACATCTCTAACTAGTTAGGTATATTCTGGATCCAGGATGTAAAGCGTCATAGTTTATGTAACTCCATATTATTATCAATGACATTCATGATTAACTGTTTTTGAAATACAGCTGCTCACTGTATATAAGATTCATTCATATAATGCATATGCACTTATTGTTTTTGTCATAATCGAATAGGGGGGAGATTGTCAAGAATAAGCATGTGAATGATATTCCTATTTATATAAAATTTGATTATAATATATATGAATGAATATGCAAGTATGCTTGCATTAAGAAAATCTGTAAAGTCCTTTGATAGATAATAGGAACATATGTACAAGGACTTAGAATGAATTGAACAAATATGTTAGGTTGATCCTACATAAGTAAAACAACTTTGTAAAGTCCTTGAAAAGAAATGATGTACAAGGACTATAAATATAGAAATATCAAGCTTGTTAGGTTGATCTTATAATGTAATAGATAGGCTTGTCTGATCATCGAGCACTGCACCAAAAATCGTAGTTTGCTAGGAGAGCAAGGAAAACTAGGGAGCTATCAAGGCAGAATCGTAGTCTGCAGGATAGTAGATCTCGGAGTTCGTAGACTACCAGGAGAGACGAGGAAGGATCATAGTGTGTCGAGGAAAAATTCTTCAGAGCCGTAGTCTGCTGAGGAAGTCATGTTCAGAATCGTAGAGACATCCTGGTTAAGAGTCGGCCGAGCACCTGCCAAAGCCAAGTTAAGAATCGTAGACCACACTCGGAGTCATAGAGTCTACTGATCACATCAGAGGCAGAGATCGTAGTCGAGCAAGATCAGATGATGACAACAAGCATAAAGATAGAAATCGTAGAGTGTCAAGATATGATCTTGGAGTCGTAGTGTTTGCACAACCAAAGCTGAATCGTAGAATGCAGAACTAAGGCTCCAATAGAAGTGCTCACAACGCCAAGGCAGAATCGTAGAGTTAATACGATTCTCAACAAATGAGCACTCCCGGAATATCTAAAGTTTGAAGCATCTTGTCTGAGCTGCAAAGATACATTCCACCTAAAGGAAACTAGAGAGCACTCAACGAATGATATACGAGCTAACAGAAAATCTAAGCACCAACCCAATCAATATCCAGATTGAGTTGTAAAGCCATTCAAGTTGAAGTCTTCCACAAGTTGATCAGAAGAAGGCTTCAGTAACTAACTAAGGAAAGTCAGCAAATGTAGTTTTGTCAAGTAAACAGAAGTCAATGATCTTGGAAGTAACCTGGATCGTAGTGTTTGCCAAACTAAACAGGAATTGATAAAGTGTACACAGAGATACTGGTCAGCTTATGAAGAACACGGCTAAAGTGATTAAGTATCGTGTTAGTCCATTGATGATAAGTGAATGGGAGATCACAAGGAGAAAGCGAGCCGGACATGCCACAAATCTGAAGTGTCTTACTATTTAGAAGAGGCCAGAACAAGGAGTCAAGCTATTTAGTTCTTGAAATTAGTCGAGGCAAACAGAAGTGTTGAAGCACTGCACAAAAGAAGGAAGAGGTGTTCTACATTGAAGATCCAATAAACATTCTTCAAGATCATAGTGTTGTCTCAACCAGTCAATGAGCAACATTCATCATGACACTATAATTAGGTCTAAGAAGAGATCCATCAGAATCGTAGAGTTCGATCATCTAAAGATTGAAGCATTGGCAACGGTTCAATCTGAAGATTGATATTCAAACAAAGCTTATTGAGAGCATCGATGCAAAAGGATAACATGTGATCGAGAAATCAGAAGGAGGAAATAAAGTTGACTACTTGTCCAAGACATCAAAGTTACATCTCTGACGGAGTAGGTGAAATAGTAGACTGAAGTGTTAGAAAGTCATAAAGGGGATGTCATATCACATTTTTAGTCTACCTCAAATAACTCAAGATCTGAGAAGTAATTCAAATAGCTCCCAACGGCTATATTCCAACAGGAAGGTTATGAAGAAGTATAAATCAACAATAGCTTTAAAGATCAAGAGTTGCTAAAATTGCTAAGTTGTAGAATCGTTGAGTTATTGGAATGCTATTATCGACTCTATGAGTTCCACCAGAACTAAACAGAATAAGTCTCACTGACAATGATATTACAAAGGTAGAAATTAAGCATCTTTGAAGAAGGACTCAAACAGACTAAAAATTCACTCAACAAAGATAAGGATGCCACTAAAGATCAGCTAAGTTGAGAAACGAGAAGGAAAAGAAGATAGCATTCATAAAAGTGGCAGAGCAAAAAAAAGATCTAGAGAGTCACTCTACGAATCACCATGAACCTAAATTTAAACAAGAAGAAGTGTAGAACCATGTCTGCCAACCAACCAAGAAGGGTTCAGGGGATGCTAAGTTCCAGACGAAGTCTACCAAAAGCTCAAACACTTAGCAGATCCAAATGGTGATGGTGCATAGCTGACAACAGACGTAGATGAGCAGAACAAAATGAAGATCAGCTGCACCAAAGAAGATGTAGTCCAGACTTAAAGAAAAATGCCAAGAGGATTACGCTAAGCTGCTAAGTACATAAGATGTTTAAGCTTAAAGACATCTCAGAAGCAAGGCACCAACAACAACAATAACAACAACAAGAAGCCATGACATGAGGGGGTCCTTGTTCGAAGGGACTAAATGAAGTTCCAAGCTTGCTAGGCTTGAAGAGTTCTTAGGGAACTAGAGAAGTTCCAAGGCTGATGGCCTTGAAGAGTTCTTAGTGAACTGAAATTCCAAGGCTGCTGGCCTTGAAGGAATCTTAGTGATTCAGGGTGCTGCCCTTCCTCAGTGGAAATCCTGCTAGTTGAAAGCAGAAAAGTGGATTAGGAGCTTGAGTCTCTGATCCACTTAAAATCCCTTGTGGTAGTTACTTTATGTCATTTACATTATGTATTTAACTACTATAACTACTATCTATACATTAACTGCTTACAACTAAACTAACTCTAAGAACAATATATGTATAATTATGAATATATCAATGAAAAGGATCTTTTACTTATTCCGCTGTGCTTGAAAAGATTGTTATGTTTTTCATATGCTAATTCATTAGCAATACAAAATAAAAGAGAAAAGTATTTGAAATTAAAAAAGGATCTATTCACCTCCCCCCTTCTAGATCTATTATATTCCTACTAGGAACTAACAATTGGTATCTGCTTGATTTTGGGTTTTATATGTATACGGTTATGATAGCACATTGCAGCCTTATGACCAACCTTATTGCATATAAAACATCTAATATGATGCATGCTTGTGTGTGTGTGGATTCTTCCTCCATTTGGACTTATGTGGGTTCTCAACCATCCTTCTTTTAAATTGGTTCTCCTTTTTCCATGTATCTTTGTGTTTCATGATTTATGAGGAGTGTGCCTTTTCTCTACTGTTCCTTCCCAGTTGGCCCGTGGAGTTAATTTTACTCGAATCTACGATCCTTCGAGGTTGGAAAATAGTGGCTAGGTTACTCTTCTCTTTTCTGAAACCTAGGCCATCATGAGATCCTTTATTCCTTGGAATATGGATTAAAACAGAAGAGCAGGGTTGGACTGGTTCTTACTTCTTTGAGGATTTCACAAATATAATGCTTCTACTTAAACTTGGAGCATTATTAGGGTTAGTTTTCTTTATCTTTTCCATATATGGCTCTGAGGTGGATTTCCTAAAGCCTAAACTTGTTCTGTCAGATGCACTTCTCTGACTAGAGATCAGTGAGTCCATGGGTGAAGATGATTTATTCCATGTAGAGATTGTCCTTTCTAGTTCGTTAATTTTAGAGGTTAGACTTGACTTTCTTTGTGCATTGAGATCATTGATATGTTTTAAGAGCTTATTCTCAGCTTTAAACTTGGAGAGAGAGTCAGTACTTAGAAGGGCTATTTCCAGTTCTTTTTGAACTTTCTCTTTCTCCTTTTAAAGAAGTAAATAATCTTTTGGATGAACTCAAACCATTTCATGTATTGATGCGAGATCGGATGTTATGCCACGTGAAAGGGCTTCTTAAATCATCAATGTCTTCATTAGGAGAGTTAAAGTCAAATACCTCATCTATACTTACTTCAAGAATGTTGGAGTTCTTTTTATCCTTAGCATGCTTGGCCATTAGGAAAATATTTGCCATTTGAGGATCTTCATCATCTCCAGATTCAGGAGTTGAGTTGTTGTCTGAGTCACTCCATGATCCTCCAGCTACAAGACCTTTGTCTTTCTTTTGAGGCCTTTTGTTGCCTTTAAATTCCTTCTTTGAATTTGATTTCTTCTTTAGTTCTTCTCTAAGAGGTTTGTTGCAATTTGCAATGAAATGGTCAGGCTTCTTGCAATTGTAGCATAGGTTATTTATCTGCTCTTGGCTGCGGTAGTTGTTGACTTTCTTTGGTTTGCTGATTTTGCCTTGATGCATGACCTCCTGAGTCTTTTCACTAGCATTGCAAAGTCCTCGTCATCATCTTTATCATAGTCAGAGTCATTTTTAGTATTGGCTTTGGAGATGTTATCTGTTGCTTTGAGAGCAACCCCTTTATACTTCTTTCTTCCTTCAGATAGAGTTTTTTCTCGTTGAGTCAGCTCAAGTTCATATGTAAGAAGGTTTCCATATAACTATTAAACAGTCATTACATGGAGATTCTTTGATTCTCTGATGGCAGTGGTTTTGGCATCCCACTTGCTAGGTAAAGCTCTCATGAACTTTATGATTAGATCTTTATTCAGATAGATCTTTCCATAGGCTCAAAGAGAGTTGAAAGCAAAGATTGAATCTTTCGTAGGGTGGAAATGACATTTTCCTTGAACGCAGTGCAAACATCTCATATTCTTTGGTCAGAGAGATTGCTTGTTTTCTCTGACTTCTACCGTTCCTTCATACATGATGAACAATGCTTCCCATACCTCCTTTGTTATTTTTCTATTGACCACATTCTCGAACAGATCATCTTCCAAAGATTGGAACAAAATGTTTTTGGCCTTTTTGTCGAGTAGAATATCTTTCTTTTCGTTGTCTGTCCATTCTTCTTTGACCTTGATCTGAATTCTGTTTGGGTCGTCTGTAGTTGGTGCAAGCTTTGTACGAACGTAGGGCCCATTCTGAACAGTTTCAAATAGATCTTCATCTATTGAATCCATGTATGCTTGCATATGAACTTTTTAGTTGGCGAAATTATCTTTGTTGCACATAGGTGGCTTGCTGCCTCCTCCAGTCTTTGATTCTCTTATCAAATGTTCCATTGGATCTACTAAAGCTTTGTGGGCTATTTGATAGAACCTGCTCTGATAGCAATTGTTAGTTCCCGGAGGCACAATAGTTATCTAGAAGGGGGGTTGAATAGATATTTTAAGTTCTTTTCGAAATACTTTATTAGTTTTGATAATGATTCAAACACAACGGAATTAAGATTTGTTTATTCTCCCTTTAAGATATAGTGAGTTAATAAGAGTGAGGCAGTTATAATAGTTATAGCAGTTATAGCAAGTGTAAGAGACACGACAATTTCAAGTGGTTCAGACCACTTAAAGCTCCTAGTCCACTCTTCTACTCCTCGAGTAGGAAATCCACTAAGGATATCTTTACACTTTCTGAATCTCACAGATTCCTTCAAGACCATCAGTCTTGGCACTTCTCAGTTCACTTTTGAACTCTTCAAGCCCAACAGACTTGATTCTTCACAGATCACTTAGAACTCTTCAAGTCCTTCTGACTTGGAACTTCTTACTTCATTTGATAGTAGTTGATGAGTTCTTGAATGGTGATACTTAGTTGCCCTTAAGCTTTTGTTTGAAAGAACTGAGTAGCTGAGCAAGCTTTTTCTTTTCGGATCGTAGAGTTGAGCGTTGAGTGTTCTTCAGTGTTTTTTTATTCAATGCTTGCTTGCTTTGATCATCTGCTGATGTTTTGCATATATGAGGTCTTTAAAATGTATCCGTTGAAGACATCCGTTGAAGCATTAAATGCGTTTGACATTTTTGAGCTTTGATGGAGACTTTCTGCACATCTTTTGATTTGTAGTCTGGCCCACTGACACAGCAGACTGCTATCTCACCTAACATCTAAAAAGGTGTTTTCTGCTGACCCATAATACTTTCCTTAGCTTCTTCAATACGTTTCTTTGTTGTACACTAAGGATGACTGTTGTGACATTGGGACTGCCAAGGGCTTCAATGTTTATAATTTATTCCACATTTATTAGGATTTATTCTTAAACAAATGGGCAAGGCTTGATGCTTCTAACATAGGCAAATGATGCTCTACAATTCTGATCGTGGTGTCTTGCCACCTTGGTGCTTGATCTAATACTGGCAAATGAGAACACTACGATTTCTCTTTAAGGACTGGCCCATTATAATCTTCACTTGCTTGTCTTGCAGACTCTACGTTTTCGAGAGCACACTACGATCTCTGAGTTGGCCTGACAAACGTTTGGACCAGTCTACGATTGTGGGAGAGGCCCTCCAAAGCAAACATACTACGATTCTACCTTGGCTACTGCAATCTTTTGATCAGCTCGATAGACTACGATTCTGTTGAAGCCTATCTATTACATCTGAAGACATAGATCAACCCTAATGACTTTGATCTCTTCATCTATACATTCGCTTCTGTAATGATAAACATTAAAAGCTTAGATCAACCTAACAAATTTGATCTACCACTAAATCCTTGTACATATATTCCTGGAATGACTTTACATATAATCATAAATATTTACTTTCAACATCAAATTTAAATATGAAGTCTCCCAACATAATGAATTGTAAATTTAATATGTTGAAAGGGAAAACAGTTTGCTGAATTAGTGTATTCAGCTTGCTAAATTTGTTTTTTCAGTTTGCTGAATTAGTGTATTCGGTTTGCTAAATTGGTATTCAGTTTACTAAATTGGTATTTGGGTTGTTATATTAGTATTCGGCTTACTAGATTATAAAGAGAAACTTATAAAACAAAAGATTAAGTCTTAAATCATAATATATATGATAAAGTGATTAAAAAATTATCAAATGACGATAATAATACTGATGTTTTAAGGTGTTATCTAATATTCGATTAAATGTTAGATACTTACTTATAGAGTAGTAGTATTATGAGGTATGATATGATATACTGATTGAAAGATCAATCTTAACAATGATAGATCTTTACAATAAAGAGATTAAATATGATTGCGTAGCAGTAACCGACGGTACAATCAAGTTCCCTAACTCAAACTCAAGTTATTATCTTTCAAGCATTTTAGTGGATAATTATTGTTGATTATTCCACATCTATGATTATTGATTCACACTTAGTGCATATTGCATATGTTCATCAAGTATGAAAGGCTGATCACCTTCATTACCATAAGCTTCAGTTAAATTTGTTAATGGTTATTGTTGACCACCAAACATTATTGATTCAGTCATTCAATTATTGCAAATATGATTCACGCTCTTTCACAATTATTATATTATTGAAAATTCAAAAGCTTATTCTTTCATTCAAATTATGATATATCTTTCTTATATTTAAACTTGTTGGGTAAAGTAGTTGCTCACCCTTGCTATATCATGATAAAAAATTTCTGATTAAGAAGGATGCTCAAATAACGACAGAGCCAAAAGTAAATTCTAAGAGTATATTATTTTACATTTAGAAAAATTAAGTTATTTGATGCAAATGATATTGTAAACCTTTTAAGTTATTGAATGTATGTATTAAGTGAAGGTTGTAGAACTTGGGTATTTTTGTAGAATCCTTTGAAATAAACAAAGTATGTTTATATAATTCGCATTAGTTATATTATATGTATGAAGATGTTGTACCGTAACGTAACAGGTCTGAGTTAAATAAGGGCTGGGATTTGGGGGCGCTACAGGTTGG
Organism: Panax quinquefolius; assembly: GCA_020205615.1. NCBI lineage: Eukaryota > Viridiplantae > Streptophyta > Magnoliopsida > Apiales > Araliaceae > Panax > Panax quinquefolius. Next base: position 83,235,886 of record CM035172.1, on the reverse strand, counting down.
TATCGAAGCCGTAGGTTATAAACCTTAGATAGGGGTACCTTAGGCTATAACCGCAGAGATAAGGATAAGGATTAAATTCAAATAAACTTTAAGTTCTAAGAGATGAATTTGGGAAATTCATTATTAAGTAAATAAGATTCAAAGAAGAATCTCGAAGAGTTATAAAAGATAAAAATCTGGAGTTACCTAACTCCAGTAATAAAGATGAAAAACTTAAATAAAATCATAATATATGATTAAAGTGAAGAAAAATAAGAAGATCTTAAATAAAACGATCATAAGATAGGAAAGAATTGTAATATAACACGAATATAAGAAACTATGATAACTTGATCTGATGAGGTTATAGGAGGACAGAGGATCAATCGATTGATTGAAAACTTTATAGCAGAATTGTTGTATGAAAGTTGTATTATGGAATTATATTATGTAAACTCAGGAAAGAGTAAAGAAAATTCGGATTTAGTAAAGATAAAGATAAGATTAGGATTATGTGAGATTTCAATTGATACCTCATGTTAGCAGCTAGGTTGTATGATTCCTTGTATGGGCGGGGAATTTGTACTTGATTTGAGAATCACTTAGCTTCCTATATTGATATAGTGGTTTAGCTGAACAATTTCTTGTATGGACAGGGATTTGTCCTTGGTGTAACAACCGCTTAGCTTCCTATATTAATTAGTGGTCGAGTTGACCAGTTCCTTGTATGGGCAGAGGATTACTATGAGAGCCCCAAATCTGGGTCCCAAATCACCACGGATCTGGTACCATCATTCTATAACTATTACGAAAGATATAAACATAAATTGCTTATACATTAAACTTACACATTTTTCCCCAAGGTCGAGTAACCTTCACTTATTACACAAATCAAAACTTATTTGACTTACAATAACATTAATATACAATACTGTTATAAATCTAACTGCACACGTATACTAAAGCTGGAACTGTCTTTGACCTTTCCTTGTATCCGACGTATTTGTCTTAATCTGTAATGTTTATAATGATATAGAAAGGGTGAGCAATGAATTTGCCCAACAAGTATAAGTTCATTTAAGGATATATCATGATTGAAAGAATTTGAATAATAAGCTGGCTATAATTCAATAATATAGTTATGAATTAGCAAGAACAAATTTTATGACTGAACAAGCCTTTACATGAACAAATATATCTAGACCGAATGGTAATGAAGGTGATTAGCCTTTCATACCTAATGAACACATGCAATACGCACAGAGTGCAATTTAATAATTCTTAGAAGTGGAAATCAGAAATGATTAACAACAAGTATAATTGAATAATACAACTCGAGGTCGAGTTAAGAAAGACTTGCCTGAACTGTTGATTACCGTTACACAATTTAATAAGTTTTGTCTGAAGACCTAATATTAATAATATCGATATACAAATTAGAATAATATCATCACAATATTTAAAATAACCTAAACACATTACCACATAATCATATCCGTCTATAACACATACGACCTATGCTCAAGTCAAACTTTTAAAGTCTGAGTACAATTTTAACATCCCGAGGGTCAAGTCGGACAAAATTTTGAGTTTAAGTTTAATTAAACTCTGTCTAAACACTTAACCATTATCTAAGATAATTTATTAACAGTTAAAATATTTTTCGTAAGCTCGTAATAATTTTTAAATAATTATTACTATTTCTCATAATTTTTCAATCATTAAAAAAATCGTATTTATATAATATAAATACCATAATATTCTATTATCATTAATATCTATTTATTATCAAATATTAATGAAATACATGTCATAATATTCTAATAAATTTATAATATCACAAAGTATTTTTAATACTTTAAAATCACTTTTATATGATTTTTAAATAATTAAATTCTTTATTCGATACTTGCTATTAATATTAAAATATTAATATTTTCATGACAAAATATCAAAAGTTATATATTATAACTTAAAATATTTTTATAACACTTAAAATAATTTTATATGATTTTTAAAACATTAATTTTAGTTTTCTACAATTTATTTAATATATTTATTAAATAAACTAATTATCATTAATATTAATTAATTAATGAAATTCATCATAAAATATTAAAAGTCACTAAAATAACTTAAAATATTTTCTTATACCATAATATAATTTTTCATGATTTTCATTTATTAAAATCATTTTAATAATTTATTTAATATTATAATTAAATAAATTAAATACCATTTATATTCCAAAAATATTAAATATTTATGAAATATACTCAAAATAATTAAAACTAATTTTCGACTTTTAAAATAAATTTTAGGAATTTATTTTAATTTTTAATAATTAAAACTATTTATTTCAATTTATTAATAACTAATAAATGGCCCTATAGCGACAGAACCTTCGCTATAGGTGTTCTTGGTGTTCTTGAGCAAGTCCTGTAAACTTCTGAGTTGTTAGTTTGGTCAGGTTCTAATTTGCTTTCTTCATTATATTTTTGGGCTTCTAATTTGGTTAGAATTGTAGTACTAATGTAATACTACAATCACCAACTTGTTCCATGGACATACAACATCAGATCAGAGAGATCTAAGCTCTCAAAATCGTTGTCAAAGGCTGTTCTGGGTTTTCTAGGTAACCCAAAACCCCAGGAAGTTCATGGTGCCTACTTTGGATCCTTTCAGTTTGTAATACAGGTCTTGTTTGTGTGATATAAAAGTTCACACTTGTATTTTGGATGTCAGAGTACAATTATATATCATCAGATCATTACAACAACAACATTACAGTAAGATCTAGGCTGGTCAAACTAGTGGTCAGAAGTTATTTTTGAGAAATCTCGGTTTCCTAGATTTCTTCATAACGCAGTCGGTCAACGCTGGTTTGACCCTAATTATCTTTGATTCTATATACTTTCTGGGTGATATAAAGGTTTGATTGTGTAGTTCGCATATCAGACTACAACATAACAACAACAACTTAGCCAAACTAACAAACAACAGCAAGATTCATGGCCAAACAAAACTTGTCGGGACGAAATCGAAAATTGCAAGCCTGCTTGATTTCGCTTTTAAATGCTCGATCAACTAACTTTGACCATTCATAACTTCTAATCTACACATGATCTGAACCTGTTTCCAGTTCTAGATCATAGTCCACCTGACATAGAACACATTTATAACATAAAACAATAAAAATCAAAAAACAGAGAAGGATCTAAGGCCTCTGACATATGACTGTCAGGCCACCTTTTCAACTTTTTCCATATTTTTGAAATCTTTAATTTCGAGTACTTTGATGTTATAGATCTGGGATCTAACAACTCAGATCACTAAAAGACACCCTATAACACACATCTAACCAATCATTAACAACATTTAACATCAAATTATAAGATTACTAAGATTAGGGTTTGTATACCTATTAGGCTTCGATCTTGATTTCTGATCTTTGAATCCTGTTCTTGGAAGGCTTAGAGTTGATCATGACTTAACTTCTCTCTCTCTCACTCTAGATTTCAAAATTATAGAGAGAGAATGGTCTAGGCAATAATGAGAAGTAAAGTGGTTACTTTACTTAAGTTTTAAGTTTTGAAAATTTTGATTCAATTCATTTGACTGATATGGCAGCTAATTTGGGAGATATATGGCACATACTAGGCTTAGGGTGGTTCACCAACCCAAGATAAGACTAGATTTACAAGTTAAGTCAAATAATGCAATAAGGGCACTTTGGTCATTTTGATTTTTAATTTAATGGCAAATTGGACATTGGCTACAACCCTTAGGGTTTGAACCCTTAAGGTTTGACCCATAGGGTTTAACCCTTAGGTTCCAAAAATTTTATTTTCTAGGATTTCCAAGATTAAGTTTTCTAAATAAAAATTAATATTTCTAAATTATAATTAGGATTCTATAATTATATTAAGATTTCCTAATCATAATTAAATTTTCCTAATTAGGATTAATATTTGATAATTAAAATTGCTAATTAAGCAATTAGGGTCAAAATGGCACATTGGGGTTTATAACCCAAGAATTAGGGTTTTAAATAGAAAAATAATTTTTCTAATTTAGAAATTAGATTTTCTAATTAGATTAGGGTTTTCTAATTAATCAAAACTTGAAAATTAGGATTAATGTTTCCTATTAACATTAAAATTATTAAAATAACACTTGGGTTTTCCCTAATTATAAATTAGGGTTTCTAATCCGAAATTAGGGTTTTCTAAATCAATTAGGGTTATCCCCAATTAGGTTATTATTAATAACGTTTAAACTTTATACTAACATTTGCATTCCCAAATTATGGTTTTCAACTTCTGAATTAGGGTTTGGTTCCTTTAACTCAAATTAGTGGTTTCGAAATCCTAGGTTTCTAGGGTTTTTTATTAATCGATAGAATTTTCTAACTAAACGTTGACGTTATTAATATAATATTAGGGTTTACCACCGATATAGATTATCCGTCAACCTTGACCTCAACCACATCTTGTATACATATAATAATCATAGAGACACTCGAAAGTTTCAGATCTCTGTTACTAACATTGCAAGATGACATAACCGGGAAGTTCAAAGATCAACCCTGGATCGCAATGGGGAGTAACAAATCCAACCTCTGAGATAACCCCGAGACTGCGAGATACAATCTGGCACCACCGAAGAAGACCGATTAATCTCGAAACAACCCCAAGGTATCCGGGCCTCAAATCCCAACCATAGGAATAGCCACCAACCTCAAGGATAAACCCAAGGAATGCAGCGGTTTTGGCGATAACCCCTGGAAATGCTTGTTTCAAATCGACCAGCTTCAATCTCTAAGCGCTCATGGCGAGATACACTTTGCACCAACCCTAAGAATAACATTGGGAAGACAGTACACCTCAAATATGACAATGAGGACCTTCAACAATTGCAGCAGTCCAATCTCAGCAAAATCTGAGCAACGTCTGCTTTATTAGCCCAATCCGGCAATAACACCGGTGAGGGGCAACATCGTCATTTCGTCAACACGATGCCATGTCACGTCTCTACGCAACGATGTCCCACAAGGCTAACCAATCCCGAGTGACTATTGTGCGGGGTAACGGATGAAAATTGAAGCTTGAAGACCGGAGGGCATCGTCCCATCTTCAATGACTTCGCACAAACTCTAATCCCATGCCATCGCATAACTCTCGATAACGGCCATTCCGAAATAGGTCCTCAGATACCTCAAACGGATGCCCAGTTGCACTTCCGAAAATCCGTGGACATTACAATGCCTCGAGTGCACGATTGAGAGACGACCCGACCACAAACCCGGCCAACCCGGGTTGCCTCTGCACACCCCCGGCTCATATCGCCTATAAATAGAGGTTTGGGGTGCTTTGATTTTCTAAGAGAAAAGACGGGAAACCACAGACAATTTGCTCACACTTTTCATACATCAGATGTATTTTCCCACTTTTAAACACACGTGAGCTCATATATAGCCTCTTTTGTACCCACAAAGCCAAGTGTTTACCACTCTAAAGATATAGAAGCCTTTTTTAGCGATCAAATTTGTAAGCCTTCTCACACACTTTAGAGTCTTTCTCTTCATCTTTGCACACACCCTTCTACACGTTGAGAGTCGTGTTGCTTGCTTTTTCTCGAGACTTGATGCGTGGTTTCATTTCATCTATATATATATATATTATATATATATATTTACATATATATTTACTAACATTATCGAAGTTATGCCTCGATTGAGCCTGACTTGATGCCCCGGTCTGGAGCGTTTACTACTTTAATATATATATACATTTATATATATCAACTGTGTGTCAGACTTTGTTCGATGAGCCTAGACTTCGGAATGGTGCATTTACCCGCTTATATATATATATATATATATGAACTGTGGTTGAACTCGCTCGATGAGCCTCGATTTAATATCTCAGTGCGTTTATTCGCTTATATATATATATATATATATATATATATATATATATATATATATACTGAATCGTGGTTTAACTCGCTCGATGAACCTATATTTTACATCCTATGCATGTTTATTGCTTTTATGTATATATATATATATATATATATATATATATATATATATATATATATATATATTGTCCCACACGAGTTTACTTGGTGGTTGATCGCTTCTACACTTTCTTTACATTTCGTCCTACACGAGTTTACTTAAATGGCGATTGACCGTATTTATGTTTTAATGACTTTATTTACATTTCGATCCCCATGGAGGTGCTTTGTGGTTGGTTATCATGTCCGTATATATATATTTACCGCTTTTATATATATATACGCCATCGCTTTCATACAAATTGCAGCATTCTGTGAGCCTAGGAATCATGTGATCACAGATTCATCCCATTGAATCTAGTTTTGGTTCCCGTGATGGACATTTTCAGCTATAAGCAGCTTGTAAATTATTTTGCGATGTCTGAATTTCCTCAGATGGTTTCCATACCCACGAGGAAGTCAATTATTTTTATATATTATTTTCGTAATGCGATGCCTCAAGATACGTCCAAATAAAATCAATTCACCTCACTTAATAAAATGGGAGTGTAAAACGTCTCAATTCCTATTGAGCATCGGGTTTTGAAAAACCTCTTTTATAAAACATCACTGCCATATCTTGTTAAAAACTGAATTTTTACATAAATTCAAACCCTGTGTATATAGGTCCGAACGAGGCCTCGCATAACTTCCATATAACAACACATTGACCCACACACATACACTCAGATAATAGTTTCTTGAAAAGAGGCGGTCACCGTGGTAACACGGATGTCGAAGTGCCTAACACCTTCCCCTCATAACCAAGTCCCCTGGACCCTAAACGAATCTCAGTTTCGCCGACCCGTATATCAGTGTCACATCACTGGGTCAATGTGCAAACCTTTTATCGGTTGTGTTGGTACAACCATTTAAAAAACCAACTGGAGACTCTTAACAGTCCCATCATCGACATCATACATGTCGGACTTTTTTTACTTGTTTTTTCAAACAAATCTCACCTAGAATGAGAACACCAAAGAACAAGTAACGGAAAGGGACACCCAAAAAATCCCGACGTCGACAGGTGGCGACTTTGCTGGGGACTCCAGTAAGAGAACTTAAGCCGCTATCACAATCTTTTCAAAAACTGTTATCTGCTTGTGTATGGATGTTGCATTTATATTTGATGAATGTGTACGAATGCATTTCCTTACTTAGTGCTTCGCACTATAAACTACTTTATGATATTAGTGCTTCGCACCATATCTACTTGTGATGTTAGTGCTTCACACATGTCATCATTTTCATACGGTAAGACGCGATGTATGTGACTGTATGTTGTGTGGTCCCTCCCCTAGAAGGCTATCTCATCGGTGTTTGATTACTGGACTCATGAGAAGACTAATTCTCCGAGGCTCAGGAAAGGCACCACCCAAATTCTCTCCAGTTGAAAGACTGGATTAACTTCCCGTCAAGTAGATTGCGATGATTTGGGAACCTTCATGCCAAAAAGCCGCGAGAGTAGACTAAGATAGGTCAGCCTCTGATAAACCCAAAGCGGAGGAAAGTCTCTTCATGATCTCATTTCAATTGCTTGTAATTTCATTCCATATCTATCTCCATGTAATGAGAAATATGAAGAAATGTGTACACATACATATTAACATGCTATAAATAGCTGACACCCGTTGTGCAGGATAAAAAATCCTAAAAATGGACACATCACATAACATGTTATTGTACACCTCCCCTAAAGACTAAACTATGCAAGTCTTTCGCAGGGAATCAATCGGACCTACCACCCGGTCAAAGTCCAAAAAGGCAACAGGCCTACAGTCAATCATGTCATCATCCGACCAGACTGAACTTAATCCAGTTTCTCGCAAAGAATTCGACGGATTAAGCAAGCAAATCACAGATTTGGCTATTCTACTCAAAGAATTACACCAAATCTACACAGGGTCAGAAAATACCCGTACATGCTGAATCCTCCACACAAGGGGGAGACCCGGTCATTACCATACCAGAACCACAGTTGGATACAACCAACAAAACTCTTGATGTCGCCCATCCCACTGGAGATCTTGACACTGGTGACATCAAAAAGAAAGTCCTCCAAATGGAAGAGACCCTTCGCACTATCAAAGGAATTGGAACACACGAGAGTGTTTCATATCTTGATTCAGTGTATTTTTCCTGGTGTTCTTTACCCAGAAAAATTTAAAACTCCTGACTTTGAAAAATATGACGGGTTAGGAGATCCTTATACACATTTAAAAGTATTTATTGGAGAACTTGGATCCTATGCAGAGGATGAAAAACTCAGTATGCAGTTGTTCCAAAAGAGTCTAACTGGAGAAGCCCGTTCGTGGTACACAAGATTAGACAACTCCAAAATCTATAATTGGGAAGAGCTAGAACATGCCTTCCTCACTCAATACATTTTTCAAACTCAGATGGCTCCTGATCGGTATCAAATTACCAAGATCAAGAAACAGTCTAACGAGTCTTTCAGAGAGTATGCTCAAAGGTAGAGACGCCTGGCTGCCCAAGTTAGTCCTTCTATGGCAGAATCAGAAATGGTCATGACTTTCATAGACATACAAGAAGCTTCCTTCTATGAGAGAGTTTTAGCCGGCATCTATTGCCTCTTTTATAGTTCTTATAAAAGAGCTCTATATCATGCAAGTATACATGGGTCAACAAGTAATACAGAGTAAGTAAAGTATCGATCCCATAGAGAAAGTTGTTAACTTAGGCTACTATGCATTAATCACTCACTATATTTATATGCTGAGACTTTAGACTAAATTGTCGATTTGAATAAATTATAATTACCAACTACAAATAAGAATATAAACGAATTAAATATGATGTGGAAACAATGGGATCCTAACTTCATTCAATATTTCATTCAATCGCCATATGTCATGCAAAAGCGCTTACATATCACAGTGATAATAGCCAAGGGCTTAAAAGCGAAGTTATAACCATTTTCCAATGCACTATAACCAACTCACATATCATCTATAGATGTTAGAATCCATATAATCACCAATAACACCACAATTACCATATTCCTATGCGCAATTGCAATCCTATTGATTTTAAGCACAACCCTTACTCTAGCTCATACGGTAAAACAGTATATTCCTATCTGTTTCACAAAATATGCAAGACTTACTCTAGCCCCATATTCACATGTTATCATGATTTCATCCATATTCATATGTTCATTTCCAATTCCATACAAATACTAACATGAAGATTATCAGTCATTCATACATACAAATCAACCATGATAGATAACCCAATGATATGCAAAACAAATCTAACACTTAGATGTGCAACCAAACTACATATTAAAATCATTTAGAATCCCATAATGGAGTTTAGTTCATGGCGAACCAAAAGCCATTATGGGATCAAGACTAAACATGATCAATAATCAAGCAAATAAGAGTAAGAGGTGAGAAACAATCAAACCAAAACGTCTGAATAGTAATCAATGATTAACTATGAAAACCCCAAAGAATTCGATTCAATAATTATAAAAATCCACAATGGTTAAGAACTCCAAGAAGAAGAAGAGAATAAAAGCGTTTGGCTTCCGTTCTCTCCGTTGGGATCTCCCCCACCGTGTTAACCCTAATTCTAATATGAAAATACATAAAATAATGTCAAGCCCCTCTCTGACACACGTCAGAATCGTTTTATACCAATTACAAATCATCAAATTTGCTTAATTAAAAATAAAACAAATTACAACATCAACATCACGCTTGCGCCATGAAGCGCTCTAGTATATCTCGTCTCATGCCATGAGACTTACAATAGATGCTCAAAGTTTCCAGACGTCTTAACAGCATGGTCATCAGCGCTCGCTTTCGCTGGCGCGTGATTACTTGCCTCATGGTAACGACTTGCGAATGCTCCTTATGTCCAACACCTTTCACTACGGCAGCACGAGAGCTGCCTTTTATTACCCTTGTGCCAAGGCACAATGTGGTCCCGCAAATCCTAAGTCTGGTTTATGCTTTGCTGCTGCTGCTACTTGTTTGCTCATGCCTTAACCTCTTGCTTGCTTGATTTCCATGCCTCATTATGCTCCCATGCCATGCACATCCTCGCCTTTCCACTATGTTACACACATACGCTCACCGATGCCTCAATTTCCACCAAAATAACGCTGATTCCTGTACTTATTCACTAAAAGGAGTTTTAAGTATATCAAATGCAAAATAACGTGAAATGCGACTAAAACACAATGAAATGTACTCAAAGTGGGCACACTTTGCATGGATTAATATACAATAAGTGAGTAAAAATATCACTTATCAGCATCGGCAAACCATTTTCTGAAATGGTCAAGCATGGGGAGATGGCTGAAATGGGGTTGAAATCAGGAAAGATTCAAGACCTAGCTGCACTCAAAGCTATTGATGATCACATCCAATCTGGAAATTATGGGAACAACCCCCGGAGGGTCCATAAAAAGAAAGAGGAAGATGTTTCCCTGATACTACAGGGGCAAAAAGGCAATCAAAACATGCCTATTCAAAGGAGAAACTACACTCCCTTTTCAAAGACAAATCTGCAAACCCTCCAAAGATTAAAAAGGTGGAGAAGTCAAACGCCCTCGAGTGTTTACACCCTTAGGGGATACCCTCGAGAACATTCTTAATCTTTTGACAACACAGAAGAAAATTACACATCTTCTTCCACCAACCAGCCCTAATGGACGAGGTTTCAATGTTGCTAGGAAATGTGTTTATCATGCCGGGGCACCTGGACATGATACTCAGGATTACTGGGCCTTGAAACACAAGATCCAAGACCTAATAGACAACGAGGAGATCCTAGTCGCCAAACCCGATCAGCCTCATGTTCAAGACAACCCTCTTCCTCAACACAAAGAAGAAGAGGTCAACATGATTAATTGGAGCAGTGGACAGAGTTCCAACTTCAGCTGTGATTCTTCCCAAACCATCAAAGATGGTGATGATAGATGGGATTATGCTAAGTTCTAGTTTGCAATGGAACGAAAGATGAAAGCTCTCTGCAAACAAATTGAACAATTGGCAGAACTGGTGACTTATCAGCATCAAGTGACTCGTTAGTTAATTAGCTAGAACACGCCATCTCCTACCCATTGTCATGAATATTCCCTCGTCACCTTCAGAAAATGAAATGCTGGAAGACAAAGTGACGAAGAGAGCAAATGCCAAAGCCCGTCGGGATTTTGCCAACAAACGGGAATTCACCTATCTGGGCTAACCTATGGAGGAAATTCTTCATATGTTAATCAATGAAGGAAGGATTAGTTCACTTCTACCTCCAATCAACCCCCGTTCGGGGCGGTACAACTCTGATGGAGTATGTCAATACCACTCCCGATCTCATGGTCACATCACGGAAGAATGTTGGGCACTCCACCTTATTCAAAATCTAATCGACAAGTGGTGTCTCGCTTGGCGGATAACGACAACGTGTTGTGTGCAAGTGAGAATGCAGGCCCTACTAAGTGGAAAAGTGTGGTAGTAGTCATATCCACTGAAGATGATGGGATTAATGCCTTACTCTCAACGCCAATAATTCAACTCAAAGGAGGGAACAATCGTTTGAAAGTGGCCGTTCCTGAGCCAATTAACTTGTCGTGCAGAGCACAATATCCCATTGTTAGCTTGCGCAAAGTTCCATGGAATTATGGAGAGGGTGAAGGATCCACCTCACATACAGTTGCTACAGTGTCGAAGGAAAACCCGTTGTATCTCCCCCATCGGGTGATGAAGTCTACCACCAAATCGAAGGGGAAAATACCCATGGAGAAGATTGAGAAATTCCTCCGCGATGTGGGTCATAACGAAGCTGCGGTGGTTTTATGCTTGAAAGAAGCTCCACAACAAATATCAATTTTGGACTTGGTCCTAACTTCTGAGAATTACCGGAAGGTCTTGTTAAAGGTTTTGGAAGAAGCCTATCTCCCGACATCAGTGGATACGGAAAAATTTCAACATATGATTGATCACATTTTCAACAACAATGTGATATCCTTCACTGATGATGACATACCGCCCGAAGGGACTGGTCATTGAAAACTGTTACATATTGCGGTCTTGTCCTCCGGATATATGGTAGCTGGAGTCCTAATAGATGGAGGTTCCTCTCTGAATATTTGCCCGTACGCTACCTTGGTGAAGATGAACATCAATCTCAACCGAATTCGGAGTAGCCATACCGTCATCAAAGCTTTTGATGGAGCCCACCGTAACTCGGTCGGAGTAATTGAGCTGCCAATCGAAATTGGTCCTCACACATTCTGCGTATCTTTCCATGTGCTCAAGATAGATTCGGGATACAACTTGCTCTTGGGAAGACCATGGATTCATATGGCTGGGGCAGTCCCCTCCACTCTTCACCAACAGTTGAAATACATCATCAACAACAGCCTAGTCACAGTCAATGCTAAACCGGAGATTCCTCAACACGAAGACATGCCATTCATCAATGCCAATGCCGATGTGGAACCAGTCAGTTTTCATGCTTTGGAAATAAGCAACACCCAATACCACGCTATTGGAGCACCATTGCCCGAACCCAAAATTTTTGCCGAGGTAATGTCGGCCACTCAAGAAATGATGTCGTTGGGTCATAAGCCGGGACAAGGGTTGGGTAAAAATTGCTAGGGTATCAAATACCCTATTCACTTAACCAAGCAAGGTGGAACAACTGGACTAGGCTATTCTGCCAGCTCTAGTCATAGGAATCCTCATAAGCATCAGCAGATTCCTTCAGCTTCAACCATGTGGCATTTAGCTTTGCCTTCAAACTCTGAGTCCGCACAACCTCCCGTAAAGGTGCCAGCCAAAGTAATTGCTACGTTATGTACCAAGCCGGTACCGGTGAAGGAGAAAGAAATCTTTGTTCCAAATCCCGCAGTGGAAGAAGAGGAACGAAGAATCAAGCAAGACGTCATCACGATGATATCCCAGATATCGCGATCATCGTTCATGATGAACATACCAACAGATACACCTCAGACGATGATTGCCCAGACATAATGGCCATCATTCAGGACATGGAGGAGGATGACAATCCCTCTATCACTGCGGTCCACCAGGACTTTACCCTTGCTAATTGGGACATCATTCCTTGCTTTGGTTGACGAGGCTAAAATGGGCAGAACTCTTTCTGCCCTGTAGATATAATAACTGCTTACTTTTTTGTACAGTATTAGCAGTTTATTTTGCTAGTACATGCTAACACTGTGTATGATCAACGCATTTCATATATACTGAGTGAAAGCATATTTTGTTTCAGGACTCTGAATTTAGATGTGCCTGTACTTGCGGATACGATGCCTCTCCTACACAAGGATTGTACCTTTGATGTGAAGATGAATTCAGCCTTGATGGATATACAGGATGACATTGAGGTGCCTCCACAAATTCAAGAATGGGTCAAAGACAAACCCAAACCCAACCTTGATCAAACCACTTCTTTCATTCTCGGAACCTTAGAAAGCCCTAAGTTAATCCAGATTGGTACAGACCTTACCCCAAACCAACGGAATGACATGGTTACGTTATTGACCCAATTCCAGGATGTGTTTGAATGGTCTCATGAAGACATGGTGGGTTTGTCCACTGACATTGTTCTTCATCGCCTTCCCATTAAAGAGGGATTTAAGCCGGTCACAAAAGCTCAAAGCGATTGAAACCTGAGTGGAGTTTAAAGGTGAAAGAAGAAATTGTGAAACAATTTCAAGCCGGCATCATCATGGTGTCTACATATCCTGAATGGATATCCAATATTGTGCCGTGCCTAAACACGGAGGAAGGTGCGAGTTTAATGTGATTACTGGGACTTGAACAAAGCTTGCTTAAAAGACAACTTTCCGTGCCATTTATCCACATTCTCATTGACAATATTGCGCAATACGACATGTACTCCTTTGCTGATTGCTTTTTGGGGTACCATCAGATCATGGTTGCCGAGGAAGATCGTGAGAAGACTACTTTTATCACTCCTTGGGGAACTTTTTGCTATAAACGGTTATCATTCGGCCTCATCAATGCCGGAGCTACCTATCAACGAGCTATGATGGCTCTTTTTCACAACTTAATGCATAAAGAGATTGAGATCTACGTGGATGACATCATTGTCAAATCCCGAAAGGAGGATGACCATATAGACCATCTTTGAAAGTTGTTCAACAGGTTGCGTAAGTACAACTTGAAGTTGAATCCAGCTAAATGCGCCTTTGGCGTTAAATCAGGCAAGTTGATAGGATTTCTAGTCAGCCACAAAGGGATTGAGCTGGATCCTGCCAAAATCCAAGCCATCACAGAAATGCCCATTCCTCAGACAGAGAAGGAAATACGGAGATTTTTGGGAAGAATCAACTTCACAGCAGGTTTATCTCCCAACTCACAGCAACCTGTGAACCAATCTTCAAACTATTAAGGAAGAACTCCTCCATGAAATGAAATGATGAGTGCTAGAAGACATTCCTTACAATCAAGAAACAACTAATCAAAGCTCCCGTTTTGGTGCTACATAGGGATGATGTTCCCCTGTTTATGTACCTGTCCATAAGTGACAATGCCATGGGGTTTGCATCTTTGAGACAGAAAAGACGATAGAGGCCAAGAACGAGCTATCTATTACCTCAAAGAAAGATTCAAAGCGAAGGTGAACACAAGTACACTCTGATCGAAAAGACGTGTTGTGCTTTAGCATGGGCTTCCATGAGGTTACAACATTACCTCCATGGCCACACAAGCCATCTTATATCCCGCGTGGATCCTCTCAAGTACGTGTTCAACAAACCCATGTTAAATTGCTTACCGTCCATCCGGATGGCAGTTGATCCTACAACAATTTGACATCATATATGTGACTCAAAAGTCCATCAAGGGTCAAGGAATCGCGGATCAATGGTCATTTGCACCTTCGAGGATTTCAAACCCTTGAAACATATTTCCCCGATGAAGGAGTAATGATGCGGCAAAGAACACCATCGATGACGATCTGCGCAAATCATGGAAGATGTATTTTGATGGAGTTATTAATATGGGAGGTTCTGGGCTGAGCGATTCTATAATATCCGATACGGGGGAAGCACTATCCCAATCATAGTCAAATTATAGTTTGTCAGCACCAATAATACGGCTTGAGTATGAAGGCTATCTCATGGGGCTAAAACTTGCCCATTCAATGGGCATCAGGCGGTTAATTGTCCTTGGAGATTTGGAGTTGGTAATCAGACAATCCACCGAAATCTATCAAACCAAGGAACTACATTTGCTGCCTTACCATCGGCAGGTTTTGAAGATGGCTTTGGAGTTCGAAGAAATCTCCTTTCTACACATTCCTCGTAATAGGAATAACTTTACGGATGCATTAGCAACTTTGGCCTCCTTGATTCGGATATCAGACAAGGAACACTTGCCAAGCGTCACAATTACCCTAAACAAGGCCCCAGCCTATGGGAATTATGTTGGAGAAGTATCGGATGAGCTACCTCCCATCTAACCTCCTTGGTATCAGCATATCAAGGAATATCTGCGAGATGGATCTACACCCGCTGAGGCGAGCCTGATTGAGAAAAGGCGGATCCATCAACTTGCTATGAAATTCTACCTGAGTGGAGATGCGCTCTACAAAAGAGATGCAGGACTAGGTCTCCTCAGGTGTCTAGACAAAGACCAAGCCCAAAGGCTTATGGATGAAATCCATGGTGAAGTCTGTGGCCCCCACATGAATGGCCCCCTCCTTGTCAAGAAAGTCCTCAAGACAGGACATTATTGGCTATCTCTCAAATCTAATTGCAACGACCACGTCAAAAGATGCTATCAGTGCAAGATTCATGGGAATGCTATACACGCCCCTCCACGGGAACTCCACAATATGAGTTCTCCTTGGCCCTTCTCAATGTGGGGAATGGACGTTATCGGGCCCATTGAGCCAAAAGCCAGTAATGGTCACCGATTTATCTTCACCATGATCGACAACTTCACCAAGTGGGTAGTAGCAGCCTCCTTCCCCAGGGTTACTAAAGAAGTCATCATTGCTTTCATCAGAAACAATGTCGTTTGTCGATATGGACAACCAGAGGTGATTGTGTCAAACAATGCCAAAAATCTCAACAACAAAATGATGGAGGAATTATGCAGTAAATTCCACATCAAACATCTTAACTCATGTCATTTATCGTCCAAGAAGATGAATGGTTACATTGAAGCGGCTAACAAAAACATCAAGAAGATTATGCAAAAGATGTCCGCCAACCACAAAGATTGGCCTGACCTATTGCCTCTGACTCTGTTAGCCTACAGAACCTCCATGCGCACTTCAACTAGGGCAACCCTCTACACTTTAACCTATGGGATGGAAGCAGTATTCCCCATAGAAGTTGAGATGGAATCTCTCAGAGTGTTGATAGACGCTCAGCTGGATGAAGACCAATGGGTACAAGACAGGTATCACCAATTGTCTCTAGTAGACGAAAGGCGAACCGCGGCTATCTTCCATGGTTAGTTATATCTGAAAAGGATCGCCAGATCCTACAATAAAAAAGTCCGGCTATGGCAAATTAAACAACATGACTTAGTTTTGAAGAAGATTCTTGACAACCAAGATCAGGCTAAAGGAAAATTCGCTCCTAGCTGCGAAGGCCCGTTTATTGTCGAGGAAGTATTGACAGGAGGCGCCTCTCATTGCAAGAGATGGAATGGCGATGAATTTCCACAACTCATCAACTCGAGACCGCCAAACGGTATTATATCTGAAGTAACCAACAAACACCCTGATGAATAATCATCAGGTCACCAGTCATTCTGGTTCTTTAACCCTTTACCACCTACAACTTTCCTACACTTTGCCCCTCAGGGAAACATACATTTCAAGCCAGCAGCCTGGTTTTCTCCTTTGCGCTCATACCACTTAGGTCATCCCACCGCGGATTGAACCTCTTGCGTTCGCAGTTTGGCTACCCATATATGGGATCAAACTTCTCCTACCTGCAGTTTATCCTCAACCTAGGATTAAACTTTTTCTCCCCGATACTCGACTCGCATATGGGATTACGCTTTTCTTCTACACGAGAGGCGAACTTCGCCGACTTGATCTCCTCTTCAATAGGAGTATGTAGGCAACCATTTCATATGGCCCGATCATGATAAAACAAAAAACAACAAAAAACACCCTCGTCTCCTTACAAAACAAAAACAACCAAAAACATTCCTACACCATATCAGCCATATACAGCATTGAACCTCTTACACCAGGTTCGAACTACGCAGACCTGATCTCCTCTTCAATAGGAGTACGTAGGCAGCCATTCATGGTGCGGTCTCACCCCCTACCAAAACACAAACTATTGTCAACTGGTATTGGGATTCTCTTTCAATCCACTACATTTCATTTGGCTTCAGACCAAAGGGATGGAATTACCTGAAATCCTCTCAAATAGGAGATTCGGCGACCAACTAAGCTGTGGTCATACCTTGAAGAGCAACACCAATCTATAAGAGGTGGAATTAACTAGGCTTCTCCTAAATAGAAGTATTGGCGACCATCTGTGGTGCGGTCAATCTCAGAGAAGAAAGCCACACTCCTCTCCACATTTCCATTCAGAAACAAGTCCCAAGACACCAAAGATGGTAGGGATACACATAGATTAATGATCCATTCTGAACTATCTAGAGATAACTCAATGTCCATCTATCTAGGAGGAATTCAGAATACATCAAGATCACAAGCCCTGAAGCAGCAGGCAAAATATCAAGCAAATAGCAGGACATATCTAAAAGGGAAGTGATCCAAAAATATATTTCCCTGTCATATATATAATGTTGTTTGATATATATACAATGTAAAATGTACATGACAAAATGGCTAAGCTAGTCTGTGCAGGTAAATACAAGCTCATCTACAAGTCGAGGTATATGCGAGCCAACAAGCCTAACATGGCGTCCCTCTCAGAAGACGAAGGTGAAGCTGTGGTCTCCTGTACTAGAGTATCCACACGACCCAAAAGATCTATAGCCATCTGCATGGTGACCATGTGATCATCAATATATGCGTTCATCTCTGCGATCATACCAGTGGTAAGGGACCTCACTGCAGTACTATCTCTGACGGCTACATCCCGGGCAGATATGGAGATATCCCGCTCAACTATCACTGCGTCTATGGCTGACCTGGCATCCTCACGCTCAGCGATGACGACATCTCTACGAGCCAATGCCTCGTCTCTCTCTAAGAGGGCTGCGTCCCTCGCATCCAGAGCAGTCGACATCATAGATCGAATCTGATCTCTCTCAAAGGTCATCAGATGAAGACTCTACTCTAAATACTTTGTCTTCGAGTGCTAGATCACAAAAATCTTTGGTACTAGGAGAATCCGAAGAAAAATCTTTGGCATCCCAAAGAAGGGCTCCTCCTCGATGTAGGTATCAATGTCCTCCAAGGGCTCTACATCGTCTCGACTCAATATCCGATTCTGCAGATCTTCTGCGGTAGATAAAATCTCCGTCTCTATCCATCGGAATACTCGCGAGAATAACCCGATGGTCGATGAAAAAGCAAATATATCTCACGCCGATCCCAAAGAAGGGTATACACGAGATCGGTCCTCTGCCGATAGGTATCGAGAAGTTGAATTCGACTATCGCCCCCTCGAAAGGATGAAAATCTGAGAGCAATTGAATCACACATCACGGCCAAAGGGTGATAAGTAGTCACGCCCCTCAAAGCAAGCCGAGGAGGAAATCCATGCCGAAAGCGTGAGTAATGAAGATGTAGGGTGAGTATAGCCCCTCGAACACGCGACAATATGCTAAATGGATCTCTCGATATCCGCCCAAAAATGCGGACCATGATCGAGCATCTATACACTCACGATGGTCGAAAGGAGTATGACATAGCCACATCATGGGAGAAATAATACCCATGCCGCCTAAGGGTACCACCGGTCCCAAGTGTGATATAAACCACACATACAAAGATGATCGAACTCCCGGTGAACACTCTGGCGAGATAAATGCACAAATGATAGGATGTCGATCGCAGAGTCTCTACTACAATCATAGGCACAATGGTACGACCCTCCCTGAGAGCTCTCACGGCCATGATAACACCTATATCTATCTCATCCATATACCGCGACATATACACATATGACAAGACGCATAGCATCAAGACATCAACTCGCCAGCCAACGCCAATGATCCTCCCCGACCCGGTGAAATCCCTTAATGTCGTGAGTAGCCATCCTCCGCGCCAAATCATGCATACGTAAAATGTCTTTGAGATATCACGTGGCGGATGTCGACTCATCCCGCCTACTCTACGCCGCAATCCTGTGAGAGTCATGAATCGTCTACTCATGTCTCCCAAAGCCATGTGCACGCAAGGTCCGCTTAAGGGCATCGATCGTGAATCGTCGTATACTCCTCTGGGTAGAGTCACTCATGGGTGCCAAATCGGAATACTGCCTGCCATCGGTAGCCAATGCTCTAGCATCCCGTCTACAAACCCTACGGGAACCTGAAAAGCCAATAGGGTCATGGTATGGTACAACAACATATCTACAGTCACTCTATCTGGCGGTGACATGCTATCATACCACGACCGCATACCTAATGCCACCGCTGACGGTGGGGTATGATCTATACGGCTAACTGTCGAAGAAGACATCTGTGTGAGCCGTGTCATAAGACCATCCAGGGAAGAATGTCGAATATCTCTGGACATACATACATATGCATAACATGATACATGCATAACATATAATGGATGGCAATATGATATAGGGAATGAAAAGATGGTGCATACATTCCTAAATATATCATTATCTAATACATCAGCTCTGTACAGCTACAAATATAGGGAAATGGGGCACAACCGCCCTACTACTAACAGAGGCCTATCAAAAGATATAGCGAGAATGGGGAACAACCACCCAATATCTAACAGAGGCCTATCAAAAGATATAACAAGAATATACATCAGAAGAAGACCAGGGTCTTGATGTCCACATCCTCAATCCTGTCCACCTGATGTAACTCCTCCTAAGTCACTGGATCTCTATCAACAGGGATGTCAGGCCTATAAAGAGGAGGATCTGCGCCGACAAAACCAAATGGGTCGTCTGAGGGGCCAGCACCTGAGCTGGAAGGAACAAATGCCGGGTAAATAAATGCTGGATCTCTGCCCAAATGCCGAATAAATATATGTGCATGGTCCAACTGCCGGGTCAAACTATCAATCTGGGTCATATGAGTCGGAGCTCGGACACAAGCTACCCAATCTGTCATCATTAAAGATCCTGGAACCGTGTCCCCCCATAAACTGTATGGCGCAGGACTGGGCTCCAATAGTGCGAGGGAACCACCAACGCTGGAACGTCTCTTGAGTACATGGGCCCTCTGATAATGCAAAACCGTCAACTCCCAACAATGGAATATCAGTGACGGGTGTCTGTGATATGGGCCAATAACGCCTGAAGGGAGGCAGGATCGGTATACGGATCTCCCCTGTGGTGCTCCTAATAGCACACTCTCCTAAATAGAGCTCCCAGCCTCCATCAGTGAAGAGAGGAAATCTCCTGGTAGAGATCAAATACTCGACTCCGGTCGAATGTCAATCCTTAAACCCGATGATCAAATGCTCCCCTAAATAGGGAATCCATGTAATGGTACCCGCCGTCAATAACTCTAGTTGCATACGGCAGTGAGTGAATCCCTCAGTTACAGGGACCTTCGGCAAAATCGAGTGGTGCTATCGTTGTCCTCGTGGATAGGTATCTAAACCTAACACCTAACACACTCACAGGACACAAACATGGGAGCCTCTCATAGGCCCAGAACTGCCAACACAATGGCAAAACATCTACTATCGATAAACACTCTTAACTATGAATGCCTTGACAAGTCAAATACTCTACCAATGAAATGGGTAAAATCTTAGCCAAGCGCATGCCTCCCAATCGAGGAAATTGGAAAATAGGCAAAAGTGTAAAAGGCCCAATCGTACTCTCCAATACGGTCCACATCGCGTGTGGCGGCGACTCAAAGCGAAGATACCGTGGAAGAGTTATTCTCACATGGCGACCTCGAATGATCATCGTGAACAATCGCCACAGAACGCGATCCTCGATCCTCGACGTCATCGTGCATGGGCTCACTCAATAGCCCTTCATAACATCTACGCTCAAAGGACCTCGAACAGACAGATCCCGCCTTTGAAGCCTCATACGAACTCCTAATAAGGATCGACGAAAATAGGGTGATATTCGCCATGCAAGGCATTTGGGATCCCTCCAAACTCCATACCGTGATAAATCGCCAATCCATAAAGTCCATCATCACCTCGCAATCCAGCAGGTGGAGTGACTGAGTCTGATGAAACCATCGCTAGGACAATGCCCTGAGGTAACCCCAAGGACAACGACGGGGAAGGATGGAGAAAAATGCCCCAAATCCCCACTTATGCACTACTGCTCTATAATCAGGATGAAGCGCCTAGTACATGGAGTGGATGCTAAACCAGTTCCCTCGAGGCTGTGTAAATCCTGGAACCTACATGAAATGCAGATCAACATCAAAACCCTTTAATCCTCATCAATAGGAAAGAAGAAAGATCAAAGTCTAACGCCATACCTCGTTAGCATGCAAGTACATCGATGGATGTCTCGCCAAATCACCCAAAGAACTCTGGGTTTGCCACACGAATGCTTTCGGAAGCTCCTGCGAGGGACATATGCAGCAGAGGCGGGATCCTCAATTGGAATATCCACCTCCTCGTCCTCAACATCTGGCACATCTGCCTGGACAGGACATATCACGGCCTCCACCAACCGACGAGGTCATCTCGACGAATCGAGGACGAGGCACTTGAAGCCCTCCACCAGACGCCGAAAGCGGTCCTATAGAAACTGCCTTCGGTGATCCGGATCCATCAATATCTGGACAATAAGTCTCCAAATCACCTCAGAAAGGGTATGATATTTCCTTACTTGGAGCTTTTTAAATGCATTTATGACTATATGCATGCATTTACTTTAACATATAATAGAGTTAAAATGCATGACTACCCAATGCCTACATTTGGAAAAATTTTGCCATAGTCCCCTTTGAAAATAGGATTATCCATATGCACACAGGCATGTCTAGGTGGCTATTCAGTAGCACACCTGTCCCAAAGTCATATACATAATATATGCATTAAAAAATCAAAATCATCATGCATAAGGCCAACCTCAATGCTAGGAGTACTTTGTCTCTCTACATTTTGCTCATTGGACGTCAAATAGGACAAAAAATAGCAGAAAAAGGTGCCAATTTGACTGTCTCAGAAGTCAAATTTTTTCACATCTTTATGTTCAGCATGGTTTAATACTAACATTTACTATGTTGAATATTTTTTATCAAGACAGTTGTGCATACATAATTACTACTATGTGTTTAGATGCATTTTGTGCGATAACTCACAATCTAACAGACAGAAACTGGAAAAAATACATGCATACGTTACCAGGATAGTGTAGAACGCTTGTATGCGGTGATGAATTTTGCGAAGCGGCAATCAACTCAAAGCAGATCTGAAGATGGTTCACGGTTTTTTCTAAGTAAAACAAGTTGAAAGTGACTTGTGGTGACCAATCTGCTGGAATTTATCATCCACGCTTTGTCAGCAGCTCACTACTGCGGCGCAGCGGCAGTAGCACTGCTGGCCTCTATGTGGGTCCCACCCCTTCGGCTCGGTCCAGTTCAAGTTGAAACGAAGTTCTTATGGACTAGAAAGGTCAAATCGGGAATAAAAATGCCACGCGATTGAGCAAAATAGCATACAATCCTGGTCTTCTCAGATGAGACTTTGAATCTATACATCACTCATTGGTAGTCACCTGAACACAAGGTGTACCATGCCGATGATCTCAGTTGTCATAAATCTCATACGGAGATACCTTATACAAGTCCGGTGCCGCCAACTCCGGGTCGTTACCCTAAATGGGTCCCCGACGGGGGTTACAACGTGGGTCCCCGATGGGGGTTACAATGTGGGTCCCCGACGGGGGTTACAACGTATTCCCCGATGGGGGTTACAATGTAGATCCTCGGTGGGGGTTACAACACGTTCATCCGTTGACATCTCTATCAACGAAGGTCAAGCAACCTTGATAATTATTTCAGCTGATGGCAAGTAAACCCATCGAAGCATTGAGAACCATTCGATAGTTGCGTACATACTCATACGTCCCCAGTAGATCCCCGATGGGGGTTACCACGTATATCTCCGACGGGAGAAGAAACGCATGCTCAGCCGTTGACACACATATTAACGAAGGTCAAGAAACCTTGACGTCATTGCAGCCGATAGCGATTAAAACTATCCGAGCTCTAGAGCTATTCGAGGTTTTCATACCCAATCGCTTCATATTCCCCAAATGGATCCCGATTGAAGTCCTGCAACGCAATGCTCCGTTGATCTACACGAGAGCGAAGGTCAAACAACCTTGACCATTTATCCACAGAGTATCAGTCGTTGATTCACACTTCAACTAAGGTCAAGCAACCTTGACAAGATATCCCATGTGGATTTTTCACCGCGTTGATTCACATATCGGCGAAGGTCGCATCACCTCGATCAAAGATTTGCTATTAGCGATAAATCCAATGAATCGTGACATATTCTCGCGATACTAACCAGAGAGGTCAACATTATCAAAGAGGATAGATGATGGAATATGTTATACACATACTCAAATGATCAAGCTTTATCCCCATAGATCCCTTACACATAAGAGGTACATCTTGAGGATCAAGTCGTTATCAAAGACACGGGAATTTGGTGATAACCCCAACATCAACATCCTAACAAATTTGGCTTACATCAGATTTGATCAAGATTGCCAATCCCCGTTGAAGCAAACAGGATCCAAAGAATCATCCCCAAAGATGTTGGGCTACAACCCGTGCATACATGCATCATACATTTGCATCATTTTACTACCCATAGTACCATGTGTGTTATCTTGTTGCGTTTCAAGTATCTAGGATTCTTTATCCTACCCATGCATCGCCATGCATGAGTATGATAAAGAGGGCATCTGTGAACACTCAAAATTTTCTCAGACACTCTTATTAATAACATTGCGGGAGGATGTAATCATCTTTAAGAGAGAACCCTAAAAGACAATCCACATCCATACCGGATACTATCGGAAGTTCAGCATCAACCCCGGATCGCAATCTGGGAGTAACAAATCCAACCTCAGAGATAACCCCGAGACCTGCAAATATAATACCGGCACCACCGGAGAAGACCGATTAATCTCAGAAACAACATCGAGGTATCCAGTCTTAGTCCCAACCATGGGAATAGCCACCAACCTTGGCGATAAACCCAAGGAATGCAGTTTCGGTGATAACCCCGGAAATGATTATTTCAAATGCGACCGGCTTCAATCTTGGTGCTCACAACGTGATACACTGCACCAACCCTGTAATAACATCGGGAAGACAGACACACCTCAAAGATGACAATGAGGACCTTCAACAATTGCAGCAGTCCAATCTCAGCGAAGTCTGAGCAACGTCTGCTTTATCAGCCCAATCCGGCGATAACATCGGTGAGGGGCAACATCATCATTTCGTCAACACGATGCCACGTCACGTCTCTACGCAATGTTGTCCCACAAGGCTAACCAATCCCGAGTGACTATTGTGCGGGGTAATGGAAGAAAGTTGAAGCTTGAAGACCGGAGGGCATCGTCCCATCTTGAATGACTTCGCACAAACTCTAATCCCATGCCATCATACAACTCTAGACAACGGCGGTCGAAAATAGGTCCTGTATACCTCAAACGAATGCCCGGATTGCACTTCTGAAAATCCGAGTGAACATTACTGATTGCTGAGTGCACATACTTGAGATTTACCCGACCACAAACCCGACCAACTCCAGGTTTGCCTCTAGTACACTGCTGCTCACTCGGTAGCAGTACACTGCATGACTTCATATTGCCTATAAATAGGGGCTTGGGGTGCTGATTTTCTAAGAGAAAAAAGGCGGAAACCCTGCACAATTTGATCTGCACTCGCCCCATACGATTGTATTTTCCCACTTTTAAACACTTGTGAGCTCATATATAGCCTCTTTTGTACCCACAAAAGCCAAGTGTTTACCCACTCTAAAGATATAGAAGCCTTTTTAGCGATCAATTGTAAGCCTTCTCACACACTTTGAGTCTTTCTCTTCATCTTTACACACCCCTTCTACACGTTGAGAGTCGTGTTGCTTGTTTTGCCACGACTTGATCTAGTGGTTTCATTTCATCTGTATATATATATATATATATATATATATATATATGTATTTACATATATATTGACTAACATTATCGAGTTATGCCTCGATTGAGCCTGAACTTGATGCCCGAGCATTTATTTGCTTTAATATATATATATATATATATATATATATATATATATATATATATATATATATATATATTATATATATATCCTTGTGTATGGGACTTTGTTCGATGAGCCTGAACTTGATGCAGTGCGTTTACCCATTTATATATATATATATATATATATATATATATATATATATATATAACTGTGTGTGGACTTTGTTCGATGAGCCTAAACTTCTATTTGAGTGCGTTTATCATTATATATATATATATATATATATATATATATATATATATATATATTCTCTACACGGAGTTTACTTATGGTGGTTGATATTTTACAACTTTCTTTATAATTCGTCCTGCCTGGAGTTTTCTTCGTGGCAGTTGACCGTATTTACAGCTTTTAACAACTTTATTTACATTTCTGATCCTCCATGGAGGTGCTTCGTGGTTGGTGATCATGTATGTATATATATATTTACCGCTTTATATATATACACCTTTATTGCTTTTACACAAATTGCAATATTCATATGCTTTCAGGAATCATGTGATCACAGATTCATCCCATTGGATCTAGATTCGGTTCCCGTGATGGACATGTTCAGTTGTAAGCAGCTTATAAATTATTCTGCGATGTCTGAATTTCCTCAGATGGTTTCCATACCCACGAGGAAGTCGACATTATTTTTGTATATATTATTTTTTATACGGATGCCTCGCATCCGTCAAATAAAATTAATTCAGCCGCTCACTTAATAAAAATGGGAGTGTAAAAGGTCTCAATTCCTATTGAGCATCAGGGTTTGAAAAACCTCTTTTATAAAACATCACTACCATATCTTGTTAAAAACTGAATCTTTACATAAATTCAAACCCTGTGTATATAGGTCCGAACGAGGCCTCACACAACTTCTATATAACAGCACATTGACCCACACACACACACACACACACACTCAGATAATAGTTTCTTGAAAAGAGGCGGTCACCGTGGTAACACGGATGTCGGGGTGCCTAACACCTTCCCCCCGCATAACCAAGTCCCCGGACCCTAAACGAATCTCAGTTTCGCCGACCCGTATATCAGTGTCACATCACTGGGTTAATGTGCAAACCTTTTATCGGTTGTGTTGGTACAACCATTTAAAAAACCAACTAGCGACTCTTAACAGTCCCATCGTCGACATCATACATGTCGAACCTTTTTCACTTGTTTTTCAAACAAATCTCAGCTAAAATGAGAACACCAAAGAACAAGTAACGGAAAAGGACACCCAAAAAATCCCGACGTCGACAAATACCATATACACATAACATATTCACGTATACCCTTAATCCTGAATAATTCACCACAGAAATTTTAAATTCGCAAAATTCCTTCTCGGAAATCTTAAATCCATTCACTTATTTTCCGTTTAGGTTTATTATTTAACCTGAATTCAATATTTTAAGATGTTATAAATATCCAAATTCTTGGGTTTTCACATTCACCCCTTCTTCTAAAAATTTCGTCCCCGAAAATTACCTTACACCATGCACCATACACTATTCCATCTCATCACCACATGCTACCCAATACATTCATCACAAGAGTAAAAATTTTGAAATTGTCTTTGAGGGTTATCTGAGACTATTATCATCATTTTCCTAAAGGTTATATGGAAATTCATCCGCAAATCGTCATAACTTACGAACATAGTGGGTAATTAGCCTGGTATGCCCTGTACTTATTAAGTACTGCTTGTCGAATCTGTTTCTTGTCACTGCCATAGGCATAAAAAATTTACCTCAGTCTTATCGGATTCTGCACCAAAATAATTTGGTTCGGGAAAATTTTCAAAGAACGCTTAGAATTTTCATAAACATTGGTCTAGCCGAATCAAATAGCTTAGACTCATATTCATAATCAACTTCAATCGAATTACGAATGTGTGTAGCCAAACGCCGTTGGCAAATTAAAATTTAAAAATAATTTGAAAATGATGTCATGATGTTGTACTATATTAACAGCCCGTTTGAGGATGTCGTCATCGAGTGACATTGTCATAACACATCATACGATAATGGAATAACAATTTTAGATCAAATTCAACACTAAGTATTCCTGCATTTACAACTCCATCAACTTTTTATCATCTCTGCACAAGGTTACATGGTACATAACTTTTCAATCATTCGTTTAATCCTTCTCCATACTATAACCTTATCCGATCACGGGGTGATCACATCGTATATATTACAATTCATTTCTATACTATGATTGTTTTGTTTTAACTATCTCCTACCATTGTACTTTTAGTCTTTTAGACTCTTTCTATTCACCATTACTGTTCACTTTTATTATCAGAGTTAGGAAAATCCGTATCTTATAACTCACAGAGATTCGTCTTTGAATCTTACCGACCAACTAACTCTATTTGAGTTAGTACTATCCTAATCACTACGGTTATTAGTCTCAGGTATTCCTACCGAAGGTTCATAACCTACAACTTTGATACCAACTATGAGAGCCCTAAATATGGGTCCCAAATCACCATGGATCTGGTATCATCATTCTATAACTATTGCGAAAGATATAAACATAAATTACTTATACATTAAACTTACTGTAAGACCCCAACTTTTTATAAATGAAATTTAATTTCCTCTATTTATTATTTTGAAATAGTAAGGGTTGAATTGATTAATGTGGTTAGTTATGGGTAAAATGCGATTTTTTTTTTAAATAAGCAGGTGGTTATAAAATATTCATTGTTGTTTGGGAATATTCGTTTGGTCGTGGAATATTCTTGTTGTTTGGGAATATTAAATGCGACAACAATGGTCTTTGTGGGCCCCATAACTAAAAAGCGATTGGATGAAGAAAACGACAAGTATAAGTTGTTTATAAATAACGGTGTAGTTGTTACTGTTATAATCTTGTTGGAATACCCAAGGTTAAAACATAGTATATGCTCGTTGTTGCACAAGAAGCTTATGATTGCACCAATTATTGACCAATTATTGATTCTTACGTGAAGGCACTACTCAATAATTTATTTTACATTCAATAATTACTACGTTAATATTTTATATTACTATTGTTTCAATAATTGTCACTGCACAGTATTTTCCATTATCGAAGGAATAATTCATATTATCTGAATAATATTATTAGATAACATTATTGGCAATGTCTAGAAAGTTTTGTCTAAGGAGAGGTTTGGTCACCTAATCAATTGCTTTGCATGAAGAGAGAAATCCTTATTGAAAGCCCTCTTCCTCTGAAACCACCTCGTTGTCAATATTGTGATTCTATAATATTATTTGTGAATAATTAATTATTGATTTATATGATAAGGAAAATATTCATTTTATGTGGATATAGATGGAGAAAATTTTTTAAAGTGACAATTGTTGAAAATCGATATTTTATCTTTTCTGATAAAATAATATTTTATTATATTATTATAATATAATAATGAGGATATTTTTTACAATGAATGTGGGATATATGAGTATATGAGGAGGAAGAGTATTTTTGTTGTAAAAGTTGTTTAAAATATGTTAAACATGTCTGTGGGCCCATTTCTTGACTGAAATTTGATTATAGCCTGATAAAATCGCCCGTTTGTGGATTTCGGTCAATTTCTGTTTGGAATTTGGAAAAACTTTCTTCTGCAAAGTTGTAGATAATGGAATTTCCTATAGAAAGACATAAGGTTTGAATTTTTCTGACAAAAGGGCTATTTATTATGAATTATTGAAGTTCTGGATTAATTAATTATTAATTATTGGAAGTTTTAAATATTTATAATTAGAAAAACGTTTTTTGTTAGTGTTGGTGGGTTGTCAAACATGCTGAATTGGTTGATTCAAAGGTTGGCGTAGAAAATTTAATTTATATATTATTAATTTATTAGATTTTTCTACTTTGGTGTTCTAAGCATTTTCCTATAAATAGGGTGCTTAGGTTAGAATTGAAAATCACACCAGAAACTAAAGATTTCTCTCTCTTTCCCTCTCTATAATATCGAGCGTATTTTTGTGAGTATTTAGTACTTTGAGTATTGCTATACTACTGCTCAAGTTCTTTCAAAGACTATATCTAGTATTCCAAATGTAAGTACTATTCTTTTTAGGTAAGGGATGTTATTTTATTCTTAAATGATATTATTTCTTCAATATCATTATGCCAAAATATTGGTTGAAAATTTTTATCAAATTTTGAACTTTTTCATGTCGGGGTTACTATTCATGAGTTACTATTCACGAGTTACTACTATTCACGAAGTTACTATTCATTCACAGTACTATTCACGAGCATGATGATTTTTTTTGTGAAATTTCTATCTTTTAGTGTCTGAGTTACTATTCACGATACTGACACTATTCACGATACTCTAACTATTCACGAATATGACACTATTCACGTAAAAATTAAATTTTCTTTTTCGTGTCCAAGATTGTCTATTTATAGTTCCTATCTTTGATTGAATCTATGTTTTGTTCTTCATTCTTGAATTTTACTCCACTCACGGTTATTTATGAAGTATTTTTGAACTTGGATTGTTTAAAAGTACAAATCCTTAATATTTGTTCTTTTGTTTCAATCGATTCGCTTTTCTTTAAATATTTTTCATCATCCTCAATCCTAAATGATGATATTCTTTGAATATCTTTGGCACAGTAGTGCAAAGATGAATGATTTCGATGAATATCTTTGGCCCAGTAGTGCAAAGATGAACAGTGTTTAGATGAACATGACCAATCGATGAATATCTTTGGCACATAGTGCAAAGATGAATATTTGATTCCGTATATATATTGATTGATGTTACTGTGGATAAAAGATAGATGATGAACTTTTAAATTCATATATAGAAGATAAGTAGATTTAATTCTCTACTTAACTCTTCTAATGAATTATTATTTCATTGCGAATATTGATTTAAAACTTGTTGTCTATTGTATTCTATTAGATTTTTCCTGTTGAGGACTAACGATAATTTGTTTTATATTATCTTAGTCATAATGTTCTTTATCGGGCTAGTTGAGCTCACCCTTTTCCTTTGTTGTTCCATTTTTCTTCTCGGAGAGGCGAGAATGTAGCGAGTACTAGCTCTGGGTGTGGAATGATGGTTCTAGAAGTGGTTCTAGTAGTCCTCACTATTCGTAAAATAGTGTATTAATAATTGTAATGAGGACTTATTTGAGTGAGGATATTGTCTAAATGACAATATTTGTATTTAAACTCACAGTTTAAGTGTTGTTATATTTTGCACGATTGTATTAATAAAGTTGTAGTTGTTTCATACCATGTATTTGGCAACTCGTAATGGGTGTTGTATACCTATTTTGGGGGCGCCACAGGTTAGTATCGAGCTTAGGGATATGGTCTCTGGCGGAGATCGGGAATAGTACTAGGAGGGAGAGACGAGTAATCCTTCGCTAAGTGTGTCATACCTAAGCTTATTTGTCGGGTCAAAGCATATGGTTAATATGTGATATGTTAATTTATTTAATTAACCCTTGTTTTGTGGCAATATTTAAGAATGGCAAATTGAGAATATTAACTGGTGGAGTTAATGAGACCGTGGAAACACCTTTAATCACTACCTGTGGGAACGTGCAACAGAAGGCAATATTCCTCCTATAAACAACACCACCGAAAGCGCATAATGAACGACGGGATGTTTAGAAGCTTTTTTGCGCTTCATGCAAAACCGCATTTAGGAGAGACTCGTGTACGTAATACGGTGGAAATGATAAGAATGCTACGACTTATCACAACAAAGTAGTTCAAAGAGTTGGGACCACCGAATTTAAGGAAAGCCGATCCAATCAAGGCGGAAACGTGGGTCAAGCAAATTACCAAGATATTCGATGTCTTGGGATGCACGGAGGAATGAAGGTTCCATTCGCCACCTTTATGTTTTCGTGGCGAAGGCAGACTCTTGGTGGGAGTTTGTGAAATGACCTACCAACTCCCGCCGCACTTTTCGGATGTCTTGGGAAACGCTTCAAAAAACTTTTCAACGAAAAATACTTTCCGAAAGTATTCGCCATATATGAAGGAGGTAGAGTTTATTAGACTAGAACAAAATAACATGACGCGGTGTCCCAATACGAGGCAAAAGTTCGCAGTTTATCCAGTTTGCACCTCATTTGGTAGAGAATGAGGAACGAATGACGAGGATGTTTCTAGAGAGGTTTAAAACCCGAGATTCGAAAATATCTTATCTCTCATAAATTTTCTTTATATTCGGATGTTGTCAATGTGGCTCAATTATTAGAGTGAGATAATGAGTACGTTTCAACCAAGGGACCATAACTGTGGTCATACTAAATGGCGGCAAAGAAATTATCTGAGCAATGAAAACCAAATGGGAGGAAAAACATTGAGACAAAAGCGGTAACCACTCGGTGGTAATCGTGGCCATGAAAATAGAAGAAGCGAGTCGGGGAGATTTTAAAGAGGAGATTCAACAATGACAATGTGAAGACGCCAACACCAAAGAAAGAACAATCGGTTTTAAGGGAGAGAACGACCACCGGTCATATATGCTATAAATGTGGAAAAGAGGGACATATCATTAAACCGTCCACAAATAGTTCAAGGTATGCTATAATTGTGGAAAGGAAGGACATATCGCTCGAGATCAGTATCAGTAGCATGAAAACCCAAGTCCAATGGGATGGTGACTCAAAAGGTTGTCCCAGAAAAGTCAAAGTCAATTCCTCGGAAGAGCATTTGTCGTGGATCGGGTCAAAGTGCGAGGAACCCAAACGAGGTGATCACGTAAGCTAATCATAAACTCTTGCAAAGTTTATACCTTATTAGATACCGGTTCTACCCATTCATTTATCTCTCCTATTTGTGCTCAACGCTTAAATTTAACTCGAGAAATTAGACTTTGACCTATCTGCGGAAACTCCTTTAGAGAAACTTTCATCACATCCACTCGCTTATAAATCTTGTTTGATCCAAGTTGGCACCATCACATTACCTCTGACCTTATCTCTTTAAAGATACTTGCTTTTGATGTGATTTTAGGATTGATTGGTTAACTACTCATCATGCCAAAATTGATTATTTTCGTAAGGTTGTTAGTTTTCATATTCCTAAACAACCTTGTTGTTCAATTCAAGCAACTAAACCATTAAAATCAATCACCGTTATATCAAGTCATAAAGCCATTCGCTTTATTAAAAAATGAATGTCAAGCTTTCTTAGCCCATGTTATGGATTTGAATAAAGACACGCCGATTTGAATAATATTCCTGTTGTTATTGACTTTCCGACGTATTTCTGAAGAACTTCCCTGCCTACCCCCCGTAACGTGAAGTTGAATTTTTATTGATCTTGAACCCGGTACAAAGCCCATTTCTAAAACCCCATATCGAATGGCTCCTATTGAACTTCGTGGAGTTAAAGGTTCAACTACAAGAGTTGTTGGACATCGGTTTCATTCGGCCCCAGTACATCTCCTTGGGGTGCTTCTATTTTATTTGTAAAGAAGAAAGACGGAAGTATGCGACTTTGTATTGACTATCGAGAATTGAACCATGTCACCATCAAGAATAGGTATCCGCTACCTCGTATTGATGACCTGTTTGACCAGTTACAAGGAGCACAATTCTTTTCAAAGATCGATCTTCGTTATGGATATCATCACCGAAGGTTAAAAGCGAGGATATTCCAAAGACCGCTTCGTAACTCCTAGATGCAGGGCATTATGAATTCTTAGTCATGTCTTTTGATCGACTAATGCTCCTGCCGCTTTCATGGATATGATGAACCGAGTATTCAAGGAATATTTGGATCGGTTCGTTGTTATCTTTATTGATGACATCCTCATCTATTCCAAAAGTCGTGAAGATCATGAGCGCCATTTGAAGTCGGGTCGTACTCGCAAAGGCTTCGTGATAACAAGCTATATGCCAAGTCAAGAAATGCGAGTTCGACTTGAGGAAGTAGCATTCCTTGGGCACATGGTGTCAAAACATGGAGTGTCTGCTGACCCGTGAAGATTGAAGCAATACAAAGTTGGGAACAACCAAGACGATGGATCAAGTACGTAGCTTTTGGGGCTTAGCGGTTATTATCGAGATTCGTGGAAGGATTTTCTCAAATCGCTACTCCGTTAACTCACCGACTCAGAAAGATACAAAATTAAGTATGGAGCGAGGAATGCGAGAAGAGTTTCCAAGATCTCAAGAGGAGACTCATTTCGACATCTGCTTTGATAATACCATCCGGTTCGGATGGATTTGTTATCTATAAAATGATGCTTCGTGCAAAGGGTTAGGGTGTGTTCTCATGCAACGTGGGAAAGTCATAGCCTATGCCTCATGATAACTTAAAGAATACGAGAGGAATTATCCTACTCATGATCTAGAGTTAGCGTGAGTCATTTTCGCTAAAGATCTGGAGGCACTATCTATATATGGGAAAGTGGAGATATATTCGCACCATAAAAGCCTCAAATATTTCTTCACCCAAAAGAACTCAACATGCGGCAACGACGCTGGCTCGAGTTGTTGAAAGATTACGACCACACCATTCAATACCATCCCGAAAAGCGAACGTGGTAGTGATGACGCTGATTGAAGTAGAAGATCATATCACGAACGAAAAGCGATGTTGTTAACACAAAGGCCTATTTTATGTGATTTACAAAAGATGAAGATAGAATTCAAGACTCCGGGGACCCATGCAAT
Organism: Panax quinquefolius; assembly: GCA_020205615.1. Taxonomy (NCBI): domain Eukaryota; kingdom Viridiplantae; phylum Streptophyta; class Magnoliopsida; order Apiales; family Araliaceae; genus Panax; species Panax quinquefolius. The sequence continues at coordinate 83,201,757 of CM035172.1, read as the reverse complement.
GATGTCAAGTATACGTATAGAACCAACTTTAATCGAAAAAGTTAAAGTTGCTCAAGCCACGTAATCCGGAAATGATGCGTATGAAGAAGAAAGCAAGAAGGTGCTATTCCAGAAGCAAGAATCGATGAAGAAGGAATACTTCGAGTCCACTCCAGACTTTGTGATCCTAATGATTCTGATTTGAAGTATAAGATCATGATGGAGGCACATAATACACCGTTTGTAATCCATCCTGGAAGTACCAAAATGTATCGTGATCTTCGACATACATTTTGGTGGAACAATATGAAGAGAGAGATTGCAAAGTTTATCTCGAGTTGTTTAACTTGTCAACGTAAAGGCGAGCATCAAGTGCCTAAGGGTCCATTGCAACCACTTGAGATTCCAAAATGGAAGTGGGAACACATTACCATGGATTTCAAGTTCACGGGTCTTCCCACGGTTTCTCAAGGCATAAATGCTATTTGGGTTATTGTTGATAGATTAACCAAGTCTACTCATTTCTTGCCCTATACGGAGACTTATTCCTCGAACGCCTTGCTCATATGTATGTAAATGAGATTGTGAGATTGCATGGCATGCCAAGATCCATAGTTTCGGATCGTGACCCAAGATTCACTTCAAGATTTTGGGTTAGCTTGAAAAAAGCTATGGGGACGGATTTACGATTTAGTTCGGATACCATCCTCAAAACGGATTTTAACAATCGAGAGGACTATTCAAACTCTTGAAGATCTATTAAGACTTTGGTCCTAGATTTCAAAGGAGTTGGGATAAGTATTTACCATCGGTGGAATTCTCCTACAACAACAGCTTATCGTGCAAGTATAGGTGTGGCTCCATTCAAGCATCATTATGATGGACGAAAGTGTCGCTCTCCAATATGTTGGGATGAGGTGGGTGAAGCAACATTGTTGGGACCCGAGTTGGTACGTATGACTACGAAAAAAGATCCAAATGATTCGACAACGTATACAAACGGCCGCATGATCGACAAAAGAGTTATGCGGATCTTCATCGAAAGGATGTGGAATTTAGTATCGGGGATCATGTATTGTTGCGTGTGGCTCCATGGAAGGGAGTTACAAGATTCTGGAAGAGAGGAAAGCTCAATCCACGATTTATCGGTCCATTTCGATTCTTGAACGAGTAGGAAATGTGGCCTATAGACTCGCGCTACCTCCAAGCATGTCTCGTGTTCATAACGCTTTTTCACGTATCTCAGGCTTCAGAAATATGTGAAGGACCCAAACCACATTATCGAGTTAGAACCGAGATTTAGATAGCCAAGATTTAACGTACGAGGAGGTACCTTCGCCAAGATCTTGGATAGAAAGAGCATGTCCTACGCACTAAGGTTATACCACAAGTTAAGGTTTTGTGGAGAAACCATGCTATCAAAGAAATGACCGGGAGTTAGAATCGAAAATGAAAAGAGGTATCCTCACCTTTTCAAACACCAGTATCGTGACGTCAATTTCGAGGACAAAATTTCATAAGAAGGGAGGTTTGTAAGACCCCAACTTTTTATAAATGAAATTTAATTTCCTCTATTTATTATTTTGAAATAGTAAGGGTAGAATTGATTAATGTGGTTAGTTATGGGTAAAATGCGCAAATATTTTTAAATAAGTAGATGGTTATAAAATATTCATTGTTGTCGGGGAATATTCGTTTGGTCGTGGAATATTCTTTGCTGTCTTGAGAATATTCGCATTTACGATGGCAATGCTTTTTGTGGGCCCCATAACTAAAAAAGCGATTGGATGAAGAAAAATGACAAGTATAAGTTGTTTATAAATAACTGCAGCATAGTTGTTACCATTAATCTTGTTGGAATACCCTATGGTTAAAACACAATAATACGCGTTGTTGCACAAGAAGACACTTACAGTATTGCACCAATTATTGATTCTTACGTAAGAAGGCACTACTCAATAATTGTTACAAGAATTATCTTTCAATATTTTATTTTATCGATTCAATAATTGCTACGTTGATATTTTATATTACCGTTGTTTCAATAATTATCACTACACAAGATTTTCCATTATCGGCAATAATTCATATTATCCTAATAATATTATTAGATAACATTATTGGAAATGTCTAGAAAGTTCTGCTCTAAGGAGAGGTTTGGTCACCTAATCATGCATAGCCAAAGAAGAGAAATCCTTATTGAAAGCCCCTTCTCGGGAACCTGCCGGTTGTCAATATTGTGATTCTATAATATTATTTGTGAATAATTAATTATTAATTTATATGATAAGGAAAATATTCATTTTATGTGGATATAGATGGAGAAAATTTTAAAGTGACAATTGTTGAAAATCGATATTTTATCTTTTCTCGATAAAATAATATTTTATTATATTATTATAATATAATAATGAGGATATTTTTTACAATGAATGTGGGATATATGAGTATATGAGGAGGAAGAGTATTTTTGTTGCAAAAGTTGTTTAAAACATGTTAAACATGTCCGTGGGCCCATTTCTTGATCGAAATTTGATTATAAATTTATAAAAAATCGTCTGTTTGTGGATTTCTTGGTCAATTTTTTTTTTGAATTTGGAAAACTTTCTTCTCGCAGTTGTAGAGAATGGAATTTCCTATAAAAAGAGATAAGATTCAATTTTTCTGATAAAAGGGCTATTTATTATGAATTATTGAAGTTCAAGTTTAATTAATTAATTTTTGGAAGTTTTAAATATTTATAATTAGAAAAACGTTTTTTGTTAGTGTTGGTGGGTTGTCTAACATGTGAATTGGTTGATTCAAAGGTTGGCGTGAGAAAATTTAATTTATATATTATTATTTTATTAAATTTTCTGCTTTGGTGTTCTAAGCATTTTCCTATAAATAGGGTGCTTAGGTTAGAATTAAAAATCACACCAGAAACTAAAGATTTCTCTCTCTTTCTCTCTCTATAATATCGAGCATATTTTTGTGAGTATTTTAGTACTTTGAGTATTGCTATACGGTGCAAGTTCTTTCAACACTATATCTAGTATTCCAGTCAGAAGTACTATTCTTTTTCTAAGGTAAGGGATGTTATTTTATTCAGAATGATATTATTTCTTCAATATCATTATGCCAAAATATTGGTTGGAAATTTTTATCAAATTTGGAACTTTTTCATGTCGGGGTTACTATTCATGAGTTACTAGTTACTATTCACGAGTTACTATTCACGAGTACTATTCACGAGTACTATTCAGCATGATAATTTTTTTTTGTGAAATTTCTATCTTTTAGTGTCAGAGTTACTATTCACGTATACAACACTATTCACGTATACGGCACTATTCACGAATATGACACTATTCACAGAAAAATTAAATTTTCTTTTTCTGTGTCCAAGATTGTCTCATTATGGTTCCTATCTTTGATTGAATCTATGTTTTGGTCTTCATTCTTGAATTTTACTCCACTATGATTATTTATGAAGTATTTTTGAACTTGGATTGTTTAAAATACGAAATCCTTAATATTTGTTCTTTTGTTTCAATCGGATTCGCTTTTCTTTAAAATATTTTTCATCATCCTCAATCCTAAATGATGATATTACTAAATATCTTTGGCCCCAGAGTGCAAAGATGAATGATTTCGATGAATATCTTGTGGCCGTAGTGCAAAGATGAACAAGTGTTTAGATGAACATGACCAATCGATGAATATCTTTGCCTCAGAGTGCAAAGATGAATATTTGATTCCGTATATATATTGATTGATGTTACAGGATAAAAGATAGACGATGAACTTTTAAATTCATATATAGAAGATAGTAGATTTCATTCTCTACTTAACTCTTCTAATGAATTATTATTTCATTATGAATATTGATTTAAAACTTGTTGTCTATTGTATTCTATTAGATTTTTCCTGTTGAGGACTAACGATAATTTGTTTTATATTATCTTAGTCATAATGTTCTTTTTAACGGGCTAGTTGAGCTCACCCTTTTCCTTGTTGTTCCATTTTTCTTCTCAAGAGGCGAGAATGTAGTGAGTACTAGTCGGGGTGTGGAATGATGGTTCTAGAAGTGGTTCTAGTAGTCCTCACTATTATGTAAAATAGCTTATTAATAATTGTAATGAGGACTTATTTGAGTGTGGATATTGTCTAGATGACAATATTTGTATTTAAACTCACAGTTTAAGTGTTGTCGTATTTTGCACGACAATTGTATTAATAAAGTTGTAGTTGTTTCTGTACCATGTATTTGGCGACTCAGAATGGGTGTTGTATACCTATTTTGGGTGCGTCACACTTACACACTTTTTTCCAAGGTCGAGTAACCTTCACTTATTGCACAAATCATAACTTATTTGACTTACAATACATTAATATACAATACTGTTATAAATCTAATTGCACACATATACTAAAGCTGGAACTGTCTTTGACCTTTCCTTGTATCCGATGTATTCGTCTTAATCTGCAATGTTTATCATGATATATCAAAGGTGAGCAATTAATTTGCCCAGCAAGCATAAGTTCATTTAAGGATATATCATGATTGAAAGAATTTAAATATTAAGTTGGCTATAATTCAACAATATAGTTGTGAATTAGCACGGACGAATTTTATTACTGAACAAGCCTTTACATGAACAAATATATCTTGACCAAATGGTAATGAAGGTGATCAGCCTTTCATACCTAATGAACACATGCAATACACACAGAATGCAATTTAATAATTCTTAGACATGACAATCAGAAATGATTAACCACAAGTATAATTGAATAATACAACTCGAGGTCGAGTTAAGAAAGACTCGCCTGAACTGTTGATTACCGTTGCACAATTTAATAAGCTTTGTCTGAAGACCTAATATTAATAATATCGATATACAAATTAGAATAATATCATCACAATATTTAAAATAACCTAAACACATTATCACAAAATCATATCCCTCTATAACACACATACGACCTATCCTCAAGTCAAACTTTTATAGTCTGAGTCGAGTTCGGTACAATTCTAACATCCCGACGGTCTAGTTGGACAAAATTTTAAGTTTAAGTTCAATTAAACTCTGTCTAAACACTTAACCATTATCTAAGTTAATTTATTAACAGTGAAAATATTTTTCGTAAGCTCGTAACAATTTTTAAATAATTATTACTATTTATCATAATTTTTCAATCATTTAAAAAAGTCGTATTTATATAATATAAATACCACAATATTCTATTATCATTAATATCTATTTATTATCAAATATTAATGAATATATGTCATAATATTATAATATATTTATAATATCACAAAGTATTTTTAATACTTTAAAATCACGTTTATATGATTTTTAAACAATTAAATTCATTATCCGATAATTGCTATTAATATTAAAATATTAATATTTTCATGCAAAAATATCAAAAGTTATATATTATAACTTAAAATATTTTTTATAACACTTAAATAATTTTTATATGATTTTTAAAACATTAATTCTATTTTTCCATAATTTATTTAATATATTTATTAAATAAACTAATTATCATTAATATTAATTAATTAATGAAATTCATCATAAAATATTAAAAGTCACTTAAAATAACTTTAAATATTTTCTTATACCATAATATATATTTTCATGATTTTTTTCATGTATTAAAATTATTTTTAAATAATTTATTTAATATTATAATTAAATAAATTAAATACCATTTATATTCAAAAATATTAAATATTTATGAAATATACTCAAAATAATTAAAAACTAATTTTAGGACTTTAAAATAATTTTTAGGAATTTATTTTGTATTTTTAATAATTAAAACTATTTATTTCAATTTATTAATTAAAATAAATAATTTTTGGAAATTAATAACTAATAAATGGCCCTATAACGACAAAATCGTCACTATAGGTGTTCTTTGTTTTCCGTAAACTTCGTGCATTTGACTTCACAAGGTCTTTAATACTTAATTGTTTAATTTTTTTTTATTATATTTTTTAGGCTTCTAATTTGGTTAAAGTGTAGTACTAATGTAATACTACAATCACCAACTTGTTCCATGGACATACAACATCGAATCGTAGAGATCTAAGCTCAAAAATCGTTGTCAAAAGTCGCTTCTTCATTTTTCTAGGTTTGTAAAACTAAGCAACGATTCGTGGTGCCTACTTTGGATCCTTTCAATATTTGTATGTCTGAGTCTTGTTTGTGTGTGATATAAAAGTTCACACTTGTAGTTTGGATGTCGAGTACAATTATATATCATCAGATCATAACAACATCATTACAGTAAGATCTAGGCTGGTCAAACTAGTGGTCAGAAGTTGTTCTTGAGAAATCTCGGTTTCCCAGATTTCTTCATAACGTAGCCAGTCGGTCAACGCTGGTTTGACATTAATTATCTTTGATTCTATGTACTTTCTGGGTGATATAATAGCTTGATTGTGTAGTCCGTATGTCGATTCTACAAACATAACAACAACAACATAGCCAAACAACAACAACAAAAGATTCATGGCCAAACAAAACTTGTCAGACGAAATTCAAAAATTCTGGGCTGCCCAAATTTCAGTTTTCGTGGTCGGACAACTGACTTTGACCACTCATAACTTCTAATCTACACATGATCTGAACCTGTTTCCAGTTCTAGATCATAGTCCAGCTGACGAAGAACACATTTATAACATAAAACAACAAAAATCAAAAAACAAAGAAGGATCTAAGGCCTCTGACATATGACTGTCAGGCCACCTTTTCAACTTTTTCCAGATTTTTGAAATCTTTAATTTCGAGTATTTTGATGTTATGGATCTGGGATCTAATAAATTAGATCACTAAAAGACACCCTATAACACACATCTAACCAATCATTAACAACATTTAACATCAAATTATAAGATTACTAAGATTAGGGTTTGTATACCTTTTAGGCTTCGATCTTGATTTACGATCTTTGAATCTGTTCTTGGAAGCTAGAGTTGATCATGACTTAACTTCTCTCTCTCTCACTCTAGATTTCAAAATTGAGAGAGAGAATGGTCTAAGGTAATAATGAGAAGTAAAGTGGTTACTTTACTTAAGATTTAAGTTTTAAAAATTTTATATTGAATGCATTTTGGATAATATATGGCGGTGATTTTTTGGAGAGATATATATCACACATGCTAGTCTTAGGGTTGGTTCACCAACCCAAGATAAGACTAGATTTACAAGTGAAATCAAATAATGCAATAAGGGCACTTTGGTCATTTTTATTTTTAATTTAATGGCAAGTTGGACATTGGCTACAACCCTTAGGGTTTAACCCTTAGGGTTTGAACCCTTAGGGTTTAACCCTTTAGTTCCAAAAATTTTATTTTCTAGGATTTCCAAGATTAAGTTTTCTAAATAAAATTAATATTTCTAAATTATAATTAGGATTCTATAATTATATTAAGATTTCTAATCATAATTCAATTTTGCTAATTAGGATTATATATTTCCTAATTAAAATTGCTAATTAAGCAATTAGGTTTCAAAATGGCACATTGGGGTTTATAACCCAAGAATTAGGGTTTTAAATAGAAAAATAATTTTTCTAATTTAGAAATTAGATTTCTAATTAGATTAGGGTTTTCTAATTAATCATAACTTGAAAATTAGGATTAATGCTTCCTATTAACATTAAAATTATTAAAATAACAATTAAGTTTTCCCTAATTATAAATTAGGGTTTCTAATTTAGAAATTAGGGTTTTCTAAATCAATTAGGGTTATCCCTAATTAGGTTATTATTAGTAACGTTTAAACTTTATACTAACTTTTGCATTCCCAAATTATGGTTTTCAACTTCTGAATTAGGGTTTCGGATTCCCAGAACTGAAATTAGGGTTTCCAGAACAGGTTTCTAGGGTTTCTTATTAATCGATAGAATTTTCTAACTAAACGTTGACGTTTTTAATATAATATTAGGGTTTACCACTAATATAGATTATCTGGTCAACCCTTGACCCTTAACCACATACTGTACACATATAATACCATATACACATAATATATTCACGTATACCCTTAATCCTGAATAATTCTCCACAGAAATTTTAAATTCGCAAAATTCCTTCTCGAAAATCTTAAATCTATTCACTTATTTTCTGTCTAGGTTTATTATTTAACCTTAATTCAATATTTTAAGATGTTATAAATATCCAAATTCTCGGGTTGTCACATTCACCCCTTCTTCTAAAAATTTCGTCCCCGTAAATTGCCTTACACCATGCACCGTACACCATTCCTTCTCATCATCACATGCTACCCAATACATTCATTACAAGAGTAAAAATTTTGAAATTGTGCTGAGGGGTTATATAGACTATTATACATTATTTTTTTAAAGGGTTATATGGAAATTCATCCATAAACCGTCATAAACTTACGGACATAGTGGGTAATTATCCCGTATGCCTGTATACTTATTATTAAGTATCATTGGTTGAATCTGTTTCTCAAATCGCCATAGGCACAAAAAATTTACCTCGATCTTTATCGGATTCGCACCAAAATAATTTGGTTCGAGAAAATTTTCAAAGAACGCTTAGAATTTTCATAAACACCGGTCTAAGTTTCTTCAATCAAATAGCTTAGACTCATATTCATAATAAACTTTAATCGAATTACAAATGTGTGTAGCCAAACGCCGTTGGCAAATTAAAATTTAAAAATGATGTCATGATGTCATACTATATTAACAGCCCGTTTGAGGATGCCGTCATCGAGTGACTTTGTCATAACACATCATACGATAATGGAACAACAATTTTAGATCAAATTCAACACTAAGTATTCCTGCATTTACAACTCCATCAACTTTTTATCATCTCTGCACCAGGTTACATGGTACATAAGTGATAAATAAAAATATATTTTGGTATTTCAAATCATTATCGTCTAGCTGAAATAAGTAGCGTAGACTATTCTTTAAACTGTTCAAAAATTCATTTCAAATTAGTTTTATTACCTCAACAGGTAACGATTGTGTCGGTGGCCCGAAGTCCACTCTAACATAATGGTCACCCGGAGTGGAGAATAAAATATATTTTTAAAAGCACATAGTGCGTATTTATCTTGATGTCCAAAAATGTTGAGTCTAGCATAGCTAGAATATTCGGAAAACTTATGTCTCCACTAATGATCAATTGCTTAGAAATCTATATGTTCCTATTATCCTCAATCTTTCAGTCACACTTATTCTACCCAGTTCGTCAAACCACACTCATGAGTTCAATAACTTTCCACAATCATATGAGTTTAAGAACTTGTCCTAGTCAGACCTTTGGCGTCCATTCGCTGAGGGGTTCATAAACATTTCATATAATCATGACTCACGAACGTACTATAAGTATGAATTTTAAGAACTCGTACTTAACCTGATATTCTCTACCTATACCCTATCTATTTGATATACACATGAGAAAGGAATCACCCTCTTAACATGCATATAGCAAATAGCGCGACACATACATTTCAATGATTATCAATGCCAGAAATTAATTGGTTGTTACACCAAGTACAATTCAGCACCCATAAGAAGAATCATACAACTTAGTTGTTGTCGTGAGTCCTCAATTGAATTCCCCACCTAATCTTAACTCCCTTCTCAATACGAATTTCATTTAATACGTATTTGTAATCCTTTCCTGAATCTTTACCAATTCATAGACACACAACAATCTTGCTGTAAACCTTTCAATCATTCGCTTGATCCTTCTCCACCCTATAACCTTATCCGATCACGGGGTGATCACATCGTATATATTACAATTCATTTCTATACTATGATCGTTTTGTTTTTGCGATCTCCTACCATTGTACTTTTAGTCTTTTAGACTCTTTCTATTCACCATTACTGTTCACTTTTATTATCGAGTTAGGGAACTCAGATATCTTTATAACTCACAGAGATTAGTCTTTTGAATCTTACCGACCACCAACTAACTCTATTTGAGTTAGTACTTATCCTAATCACTACGGTTATTAGTCTCAGGTATTCCTACCAAAGGTTCATAACCTACAACTTTGATACCAACTGTGAGAGCCCTAAATCCGGGTCCCAAATCACCATGGATCTGGTATCATCATTCTATAACTATTGCGAAAGATATAAACATAAATTACTTATACATTAAACTTATACACTTTTTCCCAAGGTCGAGTAACCTTCACTTATTGCACAAATCATAACTTATTTGACTTACAATAACATTAATATATACAATCTTATTACAAATCTAATCGCACATAAATACTAAAAGTCGGAACTGTCTTTGACCTTTCCTTGTATCCGACATATTCGTCTTAATCTGTAATGTTTATCATGATATATCAAGGTTGAGCAATGAATTTGCCCAGCAATCATAAGTTCAGTTAAGGATATATCATGATTGAAAGAATTTGAATATTAAGCTGGCTATAATTCAACAATATAGTTGTGAATTAGCACGAACGAATTTTATTACTGAACAAGCCTTTTCATGAACAAATATATCTTGATCAAATGGTAATGAAGGTGATCAGCCTTTAATACCTAATGAACACATGCAATACACACAGAGTGCAATTTAATAATTCTTAGACATGGCAATCATAAATGATTAACCATAAGTATAATTGAATAATACAACTCGAGGTCGAGTTAAGAAAACTCACTGTGAATCATTGATTATCTATTATGCAATTTAATAAGCTTTGTCTGAAGACCTAATATTAATAATATCGATATACAAATTAGAATAATATCATCACAATATTTAAAATAACCTAAACACATTATCACAAAATCATATCCCTCTATAACACACATACGACCTATCCTCAAGTCAAACTTTTATAGATTCGAAATCGAGTTCTAAAGATAAATTCTAACATCCCGACGGCCTAGTCGGATAAAATTTTAAGTTTAAGTTCAATTAAACTACATCTAAACACTTAACCATTATCTAAGTTAATTTATTAACAAATTGAAAATATTTTTAAAGCTTCGTAATAATTTTTAAATAATTATTACTATTTATCATAATTTTTCAATCATTTAAAAAGTCGATTTATATAATATAAATACCACAATATTCTATTATCATTAATATCTATTTATTATCAAATATTAATGAAATACATGTCATAATATTATAATATATTTATAATATATCACAAAGTATTTTTAATACTTTAAAATCACGCTTTATATGATTTTTAAACAATTAAATTCATTATTCGATAATTTCTATTAATATTAAAATATTAATATTTTTTATGAAAAAATATCAAAAGTTATATTTTATAACTTAAAATATTTTTATAACACTTAAATAATTTTTATATGATTTTTAAAACATTAATTCTATTTTTCCATAATTTATTTAATATATTTATTAAATAAATTAATTATCATTAATATTAATTAATTAATGAAATTCATCATAAAATATTAAAAGTAACTTAAAAATAACTTTAAATATTTTTTTACACCATAATATAATTTTTCATAATTTTTCATGTATTAAAATTATTTTTAATAATTTATTTAATATTATAATTAAATAAATTAAATACCATTTATATTCAAAAATATTAAATATTTATGAAATATACTCAAAATAATTAAAAACTAATTTTTAGACTTTAAAATAATTTTTAGGAATTTATTTTGTATTTTTAATAATTAAAAACTATTTATTTCAATTTATTAATTAAAATAAATAATTTTCGAAAATTAATAACTAATAAATGGCCTCTATAGCGGCGATAAAGAAATGCATTATAGGTGTTCTTGAGCAAGAACCCGTAAACTCGTGTCGTTTCTGAGGTTGCTTAGTTTGACCGGTTATAATTTCTTGTTCATTATGTTTCTAGGCTTCTAATTTGGTTAGAAGTGTAGTACTAATGTAATACTACAATCACCAACTTGTTCCATGGACATACAACATCAGATCTGAGAGATCTAAGCTCTCAAAATCATTGTCAAAGGCTGTTCTGGGTTTTCTACGTAACCCAGAACCCCAGGCAGTTCATGATGCCTACTTTGGATCCTTTCAGTTTGTAATACAAGTCTTGTTTGTGTGATATAAAAGTTCACACTTGTAGTTTGGATGTCAGAGTACAATTATATATCATCAGATCATAACAAAAACATCATTACAGTAAGATCTAGGCTGGTCAAACTAGTGGTCAGAAGTTGTTCTTGAGAAATCTCGGTTTCCCAGATTTCTTCATAACGCAGTCGGTCAACGCTGGTTTGACCTTAATTATCTTTGATTCTATTTAATTTCTGGGTGATATAAAGGTTTGATTGTGTAGTCCGCATATCAGACTACAACATAACAACAACAACTTAGCCAAACTAACAAACAACAGCAAGATTCATGGCCAAACAAAACTTATCAGACGAAATCTGGAAATTCTGGGCTGCCCAGATTTCAGTTTTTGTGGTTGGTCAACTGACTTTGACCACTGATAACTTCTAATCTACACATGATCTGAACCTGTTTCCAGTTCCAGATCATAGTCCACTTGACATAGAACACATTTATAACATAAAACAACAAAAATCAAAAACATAGAAGGATTTAAGGCCACTAACATATGGTTGTCTTGCCACTTTTTCAACTTTTTCTAGATTTTTTGAAATCTTTAATTTCGAGTACTTTGATGTTATGGATCTAGGATCTAACAACCCAGATCACTAAAAGACACCCTATAACACACATCTATGCAATCATTAACAACATTTAACATCAAATCATAAAATTTCTAAGATTAGGGTTTGTATACCTACTAGGCTTTGATCTTGATTTCTGATCTTTGAATCCTGTTCTTGGAAGGCTTAGAGTGGATCATGACTTAACTTCTCTCTCTCTCTCTCTCTCTCTCTCTCTCTCTCTCTCTCTCTTGATTTCAAAATTGTAGAGAGAGAATGGTCTAGGCAATAATGAGAAGTAAAGTGGTTACTTTACTTAAGTTTTAAGTTTTAAAAATTTTGATTCAATGCATTTGACTGATATGGCAGCTGATTTGGGAGATATATGGCACATGCTAGGCTTAGGGTGGTTCACCAACCCAAGATAGGACTAGATTTACAAGTTAAGTCAAATAATGCAATAAGGGCACTTTAGTCATTTTGATTTTTAATTTAATGGCAAATTGGACATTGGCTACAACCCTTAGGGTTAAAACCTAAGGTTCCAAAAAATTTATTTTCTAGGATTTTCAAAATTAGGTTTTCTAAATAAAAAATTAATATTTCTAAAATATAATTAGGATTCTATAATTATATTAAGATTACCTAATCATAATTCAAATTTGCTAATTAGGATTAATATTTCCTAATTAAAATTGCTAATTAAGCAATTAGGGTCAAAATGGTACATTAGGGTTTATAACCCAAGAATTAGGGTTTTAGATAGAAAAATAATTTTTCGAATTTAGAAATTAGATTTCCTAATTAGATTAGGGTTCTCTAATTACTCATAACTTGAAAATTAGGATTAATGTTTCCTAATTAACATTAAAATTATTAAATTAACAATTATGTTTTCCCAAATTATAAATTAGGGTTTTTAATCCAGAAATTAGGGTTTTCTAAATCAATTAGGGTTATCCCTAATTAGGTTATTATTAATAACGTTTAAACTTTATACTAGCATTTGCATTCCCAAATTAAGGTTTTCAACTTCCAAATTAGGGTTTCGGATTCCCGGAACTGAAATTAGGGTTTCCAGAACCCGTTTCTAGGGTTTCTTATTAATCGATAGAATTTTTTAACTGAACGTTGACGTTCTTAATATAATATTAGGGTTTACCACTATTATAGATTATCTCAACCCTCAACCTCAATTCCATAACCACATACTGTACACATATAATACCATATACACAGAACATATTCACGTATACCCTAAATCCAGAATAATTCACCACAGAAATTTTAAATTCACAAAATTCCTTCTCGAAAATCTCAAATCCATTCACTTATTTTATGTCTAGGTTTATTATTTAACCTTAATTCAATATTTTAAGATTTTATAAATATCTAAATTCTCCGGTTGTCACAATTGCGTTTGGTTTGAGAACCACTTCGCTTCCTATATTGATAATCATTGGAACCTGGTGTTGCGTTATTCGCTATATGCATGTTGAGAAGGTGATTCTTGTCTCATGTGTGTAACAGATAGGTAAAGAATATACGTTTAGGTGCGAGTTCTTAAAACTCATACTTATGGTAAGTTTGTGACTCATAATCGAGTGGTATATTTTTGAACCCCTAAGCGTTTGGACATTCCCTAATTATTTCTTGGACTACATATTGCTAGGATAATTTCTAAACTCATATTTGTAAGATCCCGACTTTTATGAAATAAAAGTCTAAGTTAATTTATGATTATTATTCTAAAACTATAAAATGTTAGATTGATAAATGGTCAATTAATCGAATAAACGAGTAAATAAACAGAAGGGGATTAAATTTCTAAAGATGTGGGCCATGGGGGAGGGGGATGTTTGTTGCAACAGGTGGGCAAATGTTGAACTCATTTTCTGTTTTTTTTGATGTTAAATACTATCGGATGGGTTATTTTTTATTGGCATTGGAAGCATATCACATTTTATTCAATGTTTGTTCAATTACTCTTTTACCCACAAATGCAATGTAGGCATTGGGTTCGGCAATAATGATATCCCCCAACATACCAAAACTAGCAGTCACCCCACCTGTAGTAGGTGATGTAAGGATTGGTACATAGAATAACTTTTTATTTGATTGATAATCATATAAAGCAGAAGATATTTTAGCTATATATTCTATGTTTTTCCTTATTTTCCTCACCCACCCCTCATGTGATTGGTTCATTAATTTGGATGGGGCATGTGATGTTGGATTAATAGTTTAGCTTAACAAGGCAATTATCAGCCTTCTCATCTTCATTTCATACTCCCTCCCATAGCCAAAGTTTCAGAAAAGTAAAGAGAGAGAGAGACTTTGTGTGACAACCCGAAAATTCATAAAATCTTGAATTATTAGAATAAAGGTTAAAGAATAAAACCTAGATGAGAATTTGAGGATTTATTTAAAAATTTTCAAGTAAAACCTATATGGTTTGCTATTCGAATAAGAATAGAGAAAATATGGGTTACAAAATTTCAAAACCCCTAGAAATGAATTTATATGTATTTGAATGAATATCAAGAATAAGGTATTGTGATACCTGTAAAATTTGAAGTGAATTGAATAAGTATAAAGTCGTTAGTTAATACGATTAGCAATATGAAGGGAGTAATTTAAAACTCAAAATTTGAGTTAGAGATAGAATTTTTGAAGCACCTGCAATTTTGCTTTTGCATCCTAACATCAAGTTTAGTCCTAATGGACAAGAAACACAAAATGTGTAAAGGTTGACTTTTTGGTCAAAGTTAAAAGTTGACTTTTTATGGAGAAAAGTCAAAATTAGTCTAAGAAGTGAATTATGTTATATGGATAATGGTATAATATTTAATATTATACCAAATGATGTAAAGTAAAAATATAAGAGGAGATCCAATATGTAAATATGTATATTGGTATCTAGGAAGTTAGTAAATTAAATTCATATTTGAATAAATGATTGAATATATTAAATTATATATTTAATATATAAATAAATTGTTTGAAAACAATTTATGGAGAGGATGAGGAAATTAAATTCAAGTATACAATATAAATTGTATAACTTGAATAAGTTATATAAATTAAGTATGGGAATTAAATGACCTAAATGGTTATTGTTATTTAGTGGTCCTAGTATTTTAATTATATACTAGTGTCCTAATCTAAGAGAATTGTGGAACATGTCACAATTTATTTAATGATTATGTGAGTAAGTGAATATGAATATTATGTGATGGTTTATATTTGTTTATTATATAAACAAATAAAAGAAACTAGTGTAATCCTAAATATATATTAGGAATGAAGAATTGAATAACTTAAGGGTTATGAGATGAGGGAATACTAGTATTTATAATATATACTAGTTCTAAGAGATTTATTTTATATATCTCAATTGATTACTTTTATAACCTAATTAAGGTAAGTCTAATTGGGTTAAGGAAATAAATGCGCATGAGCAAGGATTTAAGTTATAGTTGAGGAAATGAAACCCTAATTAAATAATTAGGAAATGGTAATATTAAAAGTAATAAACTATAATAATATCATAGCCCAATAATTTATTTAGAGTCCAAAAGAATTAGATTTAATGGACTAAAGAGGTTATATTATTTAAACAAGTTTAATTAATTATTTAATCATGTGACTTGTGGATAAAGTGATTTGAGAGTGATTAAATTATTTAATCTAGCCCAATATAATATGTATATGACAAGATTTATAATGGCCCAATCAAATTTTGGATGGAAGCCCAAATTTATTTTGTTAGTAAGCAAAATAATAAAAGTTCAAGCCCAATAGAATTTAATTAATAAGTGCCCAATTTTTACCCACTTAAGGTGGGGCTATCTAGTCATTTGTTAAGTAACTTAACAATTAAAATAAAATGTGTGGAAGATAAGAGGCCACATGTAGCCCAATTCGAGAAGGAAAAGAAAGAATCGGCAATTAAGAGAAAGAAGAAAGAGATAAGAAAGAAGAAAGAAGAAAGAAGAAAGAGAAAGAGAAAGAGAAAGAGAAAGAGAAAAGCAAAAAGGGAAAACCGTGAAAGGCGAAGAGAAGAACGGGAGAAGAGGGAGAGAAGAAGGAGAAGGGGCGGCAGCCCTAGGGAAGAAAGATGGAGAAGAAGATCCTCCATGGATGAAGATGAAGAAGAAGAAGAAGAAGAAGAAAGAAAGGTATAAATTTTTTCTTTCTTCCTAAGCTTGATTTCCTTTATTTATTTATTTTGATTTGATGAAAAGGGGGTTTTTGATTTAGATGTTCAAACCCCTATGATCTATGTGTTTTCCATTGATTTAAGTATGGATTTACCCATTTTGGGTGTTTATTTTGTTGGAATCAAAAAGGAAAAGAAAATTAATTTTTCTAGTTTTGAAATCAAAAATTTCTATTTACTTTGAAAATCCACCGTTTTAAATCTATAACTTCTTTTTACGATCCGTCAAAGAGGGGTGCTAGATATACGTGTTTACTAGTTAACCCAAATGGTAGAACTCAAAAATGTTGAGTTTTCATGGTGTAGTGGCTGATTAAGCCAAAACAGTCCCGATTTTGGAAAAGAAAATAAGACTGTTTTGGGGCAGTTTGAAACGGGGGCAGTTTTGTCCACTTTTTGTGCTTTAAAAATTCTGGAAAAGTTTGGGGTGTTAGTATCAGAAGATATGCAGGTTGTGTAAAAATTTGAGAATGTTTGGCCATACGGTTTGAGAGTTATGGATTTTACGGTGAAGGACTATTTTTGTGAAGTCACCCAAATAACTCTCTGTGTATAAGTCCAAAAATTACAAACTTTATACTGGAAGTACATGTGTATAGCAGGAGCATACTGTAAAATTTTCAAAATTTTTGGAGTTAATCTCGATTTATGAAAAATCGGAGAATAGTTGGCTATTATGGACTATTTAAATATAGTAAATGGATTTTAAAAATTCCGAGAAAAATATATGTTCAATATGGAACTATATTCTGTCAAATCCCAGAAAAAAAATATTTTTGGAACTGATTTAGTAGTTTTCATCTAAATGATGATAAATGGATAAATGGATTTAATTAAATATATGATGTCCAAAAATTTGCAAAGTACGATTTATGACTTGAGACCCTTGAGCATGGCTTATGCAGGTTTTTGATGAAGTTTTGGGTCGGGTGTGAAGTGTTGTGATGTTTATGGCATTTTAGAATGCTTAAACAAGTTAATTAATAAAAGGAAAACAATTAAAAACAATTGTTTATTAATGTGATTAATGACTTAACTTATTGTTATATGACTAATAATATTGGATTAAGATATTATTAGTAGTATTTGAATGTAATGTTATTAAAAGGTTAATAACCTTAGCGTAAAATATTATTACATAATTAATAATATTCACTTTTTGATGATTAAAATAAGAGATTTATGATATTTTTCAATGTAATTGTTGAAATTGATATTCAATGAACTATATTATGTGTTTGGGCAAAGGATAGAAAAATAATATGTGATTTAGTGTTTTTTTATGAAATGGATATGGAATCCAGCTTGCTGGATTGAAAGATTTATGAATTTAGGCTTGCTAGATTGGAAATCTGTTGAATCCAGGTCGCTGGATTTGGAATCCAGTTAGCTGGATTGCAGTTTGGGTTGTTGGATTTAGAACCCAGGTGTCTGGATTAGTATTTGACTTATTAGATGTTAAAGAATAACTTATGAAATGATAATGAGAGTGTTAAATCATAATGTATATGATACAGTGATTGAAGAATTATCAAAGAATGATAATAATACTAATGTGTTAAGAGGTTATCTAATATTTGATTAAGTGTTAGATAATTAATTGATAAAGTAATTGTATTATGATACAAAGTAGAATATGCTGATTGAAAGACCAATCTTATTAATGATAGGTCTTACCAAAAGAAGTTAACTTAAATTGTGTAGCAGTAGTCAACGAATCAGGCAAGTTTCCCTAACTCAAACTCGAGTTATATTTCAAAGTATATTAGTGAACGATTATTGATGATTATTCATGTCTAAACTGATTATTGATTCACACTTAGTGCATGTTGTATATGTTCATCAGGTATGAAAGGTTGATCACCTTCATTACCATAAGGTTCAGTTAAATTGTTTATGGTCATTGTTGACCTTCAAACATTATTGATTCAGTCATGAAATTATTGAAACTTGATTCATGTTATTTCACAATTATTATATTGTTGAAAACTTGAAAGCTTATTCATTCTTTTCAATTATGATATATCTTCATTGTATTTAAAACTTGCTGGGCAAATTTGTTGCTCACCCTTGCTATATCATGATAAAATTTTCAGATTTAGATGAAAGCTCGAATAAAGACAGAAGCAAAGTCAAAGTGCAAGATTAAATTATGTTGCAATTAGATCTATTAAATTTTCGGACGAAAATAGCATTGTAAATCTTCTAAGATATTGAAGGTATATATTAAGTTAAGGTTAATAAACCTGGGAAAATGTTATAGATTTATGTAAAATAAACAATATATGTTTATTTGTTCTGCATTAGATGATAGAATATGTATGATGATGAAGTATTGTAACGTACCAAGTTCGTGGTTCTTGGGACCAGGATTTGGGGGTGTCACACTTTGCAGAAGAAAGAAGAAACTTATGTATATGATAAACTTATTCGGCTTACTTGATTATAAAGAGAAACTTATAAAACGAAAGATTAAGTCTTAAATCATAATGTATATGATAAAGTGATTGAAAAATTATCAAATGACGATAATAATATTGATGTTTTAAAGTGTTATCTAATATTTGATTAAATGTTAGATAATTTACTTATAGAGTAGTAGTGTTATGAGGTATGATATGATATACTGATTGAAAGATCAATCTTAACAAAGAAAGATCTTTACAATAAAGAGATTATATTTGATTGCGTAACAGTAATCGACGGTACAAGCAAGTTCCCTAACTCAAACTCGAGTTATTATCTTTCAAGCGTGTTAGTGGATAATTATTGTTGATTATTCCACATCTATGATTATTGATTCACACTTAGTGCATATTGCATATGTTTATCAAGTATGAAAGGTTGATCACCTTCATTACCATAAGGTTCAATTAAATTTGTTCATGGTCATTGTTGACCACCAAACATTATTTATTCAGTCATTCAATTAATGCAATTATGATTCATGCTCTTTCACAATTATTATATTGTTAAAAATTCAAAAGCTTATTCTTTCATTCAAATCATGATATATCTTTCTTATATTTAAACTTGTTGGGCAAAGTAGTTGTTCACCCTTGCTATATCATGATAACAAATTTATGATTAAGAAGGAGGATCGAATAACGATAGAGCAGAAAACAAATTCCAAGAGTAGATTATTTTGCATTTAGAAAAATTAAGTTATTTGATGCAAATGATATTGTAAACCTTTTAAGTTATTGAAGGTATGTATTAAGTTAAGGTTGTAGAACTTTGGTATTTTTGTAGAATCCTTTGAAATAAACAAAGTATGTTTATATAATCCGCATTAGTTATATTATATGTATGAAGATGTTGTACCGTAACGTACCAGGTCCGAGGTAAATAGGGGCTCAAATTTGGGGGCGCTACAGGTTGGTATCAAAGCCGTAGGTTATAAACCTTAGATAAGGGTACCTTAGGCTATAACCGCAGAGATAAGGATAAGGATTAAATTCAAATAGAGTTTAAGTTCTAAGAGATGAATTTGGGAAATTCATTATTAAGTAAATAAGATTCAAAGAAGAATCTCGAAGAGTTATAAAAGATAAAAATCCGGAGTTACCTAACTCCAGTAATAAAGATGAAAAACTTAAATAAAATCATAATATATGATTAAAGTGAAGAAAAATAAGAAGATCGTAAAATAAAGCTGTAACGACCCAAAATTTTATACAAAACTATCATAAACAATGTTTGCTAACATTTTCAACCAATTAGAACAATTTAACATCAACTAAAACTAGTTTAATTTCTCAAATTAACGACCCCAAAATTCATACAAAACTATCATAAACATGTTTGCTAACATTTTCAACTAATTAGAACAATTTAACATCAACTAAAACTAGTTTAATTTCTCAAATTTCATGTTTTTTCATATAAAACTCACTTTTTGATATTCATCCCAAAAATCATCACTGTGATTTCAATACTTGGCCAAATCACTTCATTCAAATTATGTTATGCTCGTTTCTTAGTGAACTAACATAATCAAGCTTCAATTTACAATTTCACATACTACTTAGCCACTAAAATTGATACTTTTCATGAACCATATGAAAATATATATACTGCCAAAATTTTCTACTGTTATCCGAAATTAACATGCGATTTCATTATTTGGCATAAACTCTAGCATTATAAACACGTATCATCACAATTACCAAGTATATATCCACAATTCACCAATTTTGATTTTATAGAACACAAACAAAGCTATGCCGTAATTTCATATATGTATAATAAGGCTATACAACATACCTTTTGTTGCTTAAAAGAAATCCTTGCTAAACACACTGGAATTGTTCTTCTCTGCACAAGCTCTTTCTTAAATTCTCTCAAGTTCTCTCATGTAAGACCCCAACTTATTATAAATAAAATCGAATTTCCTCTAATTATTATTGTGAATAATAAGGTATTAATTTGATATAATAATTTTGGTTATGGGTGAAATGTGAAAATTTTGCAAAATAAGCAAGTGGTTATAAAATATTCATTTTGTCGGTTGGAATATTCTTTCTGCTTGGGAATATTAGTACGATGGCCTTGAGCTCATTTATGGGCCCATAATGTAATAATTGTCGGATGAAGAAAACGACAACTTTGAGTTTTTATAAATAACTGGCGTAGTTATTACCAATAACACCGTTGTTGGAATACCCAAAGGGTTAAAATACGATGTCTGGCGTGGATGCACGGTATTGATGAATTATTGATCCTTACGTAAAAAGGCACTACTCAATAATTGTTACGATGAGTTCTTTATTCAATATTTTATTTTATTGATTCAATAATTCTTTGCGTTGATATTTTATATTATTGTTGTTTCAATAATTGTCAACGCACAAGTATTTCCCATTATCGGATCAATAATTCATATTATTTGAATAATATTATTAGATAGCATTATTGGCAATGTCTAGAAAGTTACATCAAGGAGAGGTTTAGTCACCTAATTGCGCGCCGATGAGGAGAAATTCTTATTGAAAGCCCCTCTTTCTCAGAACGGCTGGTTTGTCATAAATGTGATTACAGAATATTATTTGTGAATAATTAATTATTGATTCATATGATAAGGAAATATTTATTTTATGTGGATATAAATGTTGGATATATTTATTGTGGTTAAAATGAAAGAGTTAATGTTGAGGTGTTTTATCGGTATTTTTGTGGAATGAAGGTATTAAAAAATTAAACCAGATTTTTGAAATATATTACGTGAGTTATAATTTTTAATCCGATCGTTAGATCGTTGTAATTTTTGGATATGTTATACATATATAAGTTGAGTATATGTCTACAAATTTTGAACCGTTAAAACTGAACGATAATTTGTTATGAATTTTAAGAGGTATTTGGTTCGAAATTGTTGAAGTATCCGAATTTAGCATTTTGATGGAAAATTCTAGAATTGAGTGGGCCCCACTTATTCTTTGGTGAAGAAATGTGCTGAATTTTATTTCAAATGTGGTGGGTGGGAATAAGTAGCGTAAAAAGCCATCGAGTTTGCAGTCAAGTCTGCTAACATTTTCCTATAAATAGAGGGCTAAGTTAGAATTGAAAATCACACCAAAAACATAAGTTTTCTCTCTTTCTCTCTCTAGATTATTGAGTGTATTTTGTGAGTATTTAGATACTTTGTGAGTTTCTATTCATCGGTCTGAAGTTCCTTCACCTTTATCTGGATATTCCGATCGTAAGAAATGCGATATTTTGAGGTAAGGGGTGTTATATTCTTCTTAAAATGATATTTTCTTCAATATCATTATCCGAAATGTTGGTATGAACTTTTTATCAAATTTGGAACTTTTTTGTGTCAAGTTACTATTCACGTATATGACACTATTCACGATATCTGACACTATTCACGAATACGAAACTATTTACCTAAAAGTGAAATTTTTCTTCTTTTTGTCCAAGATGTCTATTATGGTTACTATCTTTGATTGTATCCATGTTTTGATCTTTATTCTTGAATTTTGCTTCAAAATTGGTTATTATGGAGTATTATTGATCTTGCATAAAACCGTTATACTGAATCCTTACTATTTGTCCTTCCGTCTCCACCGGATTCGCTTTCTTTAAAATAATTTTCATCATCCTCAGGTCCTAAATGATGATATTCTTGAATATCTTTGGCATGTAGTGCAAAGATGAATGATTAATCGATGAATATCTTTGGCTGGTAGTGCGAAGATGAACAGTGTTGAGATGAACATGACCAACTGGTGATACAAAATGAATATCTTTGGCTTGTGAGTGCAAAGATGAATATTGATTAAAGATGTATATTGATTGTTGTTACAGGGATAAAAAATCCTCCTGTAACCTCAAAATAAATGAAATGATGGGATGTTCGACTTTTTGCATTTTATAACTTCAAAATATTAATAGTAGATGTCCATTAATTGAAGTAACACCCCTAAATACAATTCTCAAAATAGAGTTAAAATAACAAAACCAAAAAAGTCTAAATACAACCTAGAATAGAGTCAAAATACAAAACTCTCTCATCACACTACTCTCTCATCACACTAGCCCGAATCAACCCAAGAACTCGCCGGAAGAAAAAAAACAAAGATGAGCCAATTTCCCAGTACGGATACAGATATACAAAAGATATACAATTGATATACGAAAATAACCGAGACAAAATACTGAACAAAGCCTCAAGTGTAAATACGAACGAAAATATAATCTCCAAAGATCTGAATGAAATATATATGAATCAACAGAATTTATGAAACCAATGGAAGAATAAAGAAATAACGAACTGAAGTAACTAACTCAATGAATTGAACTAAACAGAAACAAATAAAACTAATACAATGAAATAATAATAAAAAACAAATGGTCAGGGTTATTTCATACCGATTGAGCTTAAAATATATCTTGCCACACAAGCAAGTCAGACTAATGCCACACAGAAAAGTCAAAATAATGCCACACAGGCAAATCAAATGATGCCACACAGGCAACCAAAATAATGCCACACAGGCAAATCACACATTGGACCGCGAATCCAAATGTATGCAAATTGGATAGTGTGTTTGGCACAAAATCACCAATCCGCATAACAGAAATCTAGGGTTAACAAATACGCCTCCCACAACAAAACACCAAATGGCCTACTTCCTCCGGAGCCCAAAAACGGAGATCGTGCTGGACTAATCACACTCGCCACGTAAAGTGTCATGCCTCGTCGTGCCAAGACGACATGCATGGGTACCCCACAGTGGTGTGGTTATAGCTCAAGTATACCCTATGGTATATTCTAACAAAAATACTATGTCACAACAAATGAGACATAATACCAACAAAAGGGTTCTATATGTACATGTTGAACCAAAACAAATTATAGTCACACGGTCTCAAAAAGAAGGTAGCAACATGTAACGCTCTACAATTATCAAAAATAAATACTAAACATGATATCCTAATTCAAAGAGTTAAAATACGAGTCATATATATCAACTCCAAAATGAAACTAATATATTTATTTCACAAAAACAATTATGTGAAATAATAAAAAAATTCAAATAAGGAAACAAAAACGAACAAAATTAAATTTAACAAGAGTATCACATTGAAAGAGTACTTAATCCGCACTGGAGTAAGCAATGTAATACACAAAAATTGTTATCCCAACATAGTTCGTTAAACTCCTTCCGTCCGAACTAATTAAAAAGAAAAATAAATAAATAATTTATCTATTATATAAAAGTTGTTAAATTTTAAAACCAACAATATTCTTTCACTTTTATAATTATTTTAACTATCACGCTTTAATTTGTAAATATGTACATTTTTAATGTGTATCTATAATTAATAAAATAATGTTCTTAGCATGATCTTAGTTACTGACTTGAATAACTTATCCAAATTACACGAAGGTATAAAACTAATTTACTGTACTATATATGTCTTCCTCTAAATTAACATAACTATAATTCTTATGTCCAGATTATATTGCATGAAGAATATAGAGATTTTTTTTTATAACCACAGTCACAATCTCTATTAGAACAAAAGCCATAATGTACTGTGCCTTTACTGAAGCATGAGATAGTTCACGAAATATATAATATAATAATTATTAGTTTTCATATGGATGCAAAATACCTTCCTGCAGAAAGTATTAGGAACTAACTTTTTATAATACTATTAAACATACAACACACTAACCATCTAACTTTTAAAGTATAACCAAATTAATCTTTATTTGAATACAAAAAGTTAGCATACTAGGTAATTCAATTATCTAATTCATACATTTGTCTCATCATCTGCTTTTGTTGTCACTAGGCTCTCTCTCTCTCTCTTTCTCTCGGTTTGTATAGATATAATGAAGTAATTAGGTTTAGCTATTTATTAATTAGGTTGCCTCAATAAACTTCTAATTGGGTTAAATTAATATTAAGGCCCAAATTTTAACCACATAATATTATCTATCACTTATTAATATCTATTAGCCCACACAATTTAAATGACTACTTTGACCTAATTTAAAGCCAAAAATTCAAACAATATATATTTAAAATACAAACATAAATACTTTTTTTTTCGGGTATTACATTTCCTCACCCTTAAAAAGGATTCCGTCCTCGGAATCAAAAGAATTGGACGTATCTAATTTTCAAAGAGAGGCAGACACTCCGCTCAAATAGACTCCCCCATCTCAAGTATCTTCGCGCTCCAGATGATTTTGCTAGAAAACTTTAACAAATGAGATTGTCTTCCTCCTCATAACCCACTCTTGACGATCTAAAATTGCCTCAAGCTTCTTCCTTCTTCCAAATTGTAAAGGACGTTTTTTTTTTTTTTTTTTTTTTGAAGAAACGCGCTTTGGATTCACTCAATTCCGACATTGGATGAATTAAATATGATTTTTTTTTTTTCTAAATGGTTGCAGTGCGTATAAGTATTTAATTCGGGAATTCAACTAATCAAATTAAAAATAGGATTAGACTTGCATTTTCACCCTTTAAATATACAAGGGAAAAAAATATAGGAGTTATCAAACCCATAATGGACTCCTTAGTTTTGATTAAATCAATTATTTAATTATCTATTAACAGAATATAACTTCCAAACGAAAATACAAACTTACCATTTCCAATTCAATCGTACTTTTATAAAATAAAAGTCAACAAATATTTAATTATAAAAAAAAATTGGGTTACTTCCCCCCCTAAAAATAATTCCATCCTCGGAATTCAAATAAGCTACAAAAAAATAGTTTTTATTTAAATTGATTAATTAGTACTTATGACCTTTAGTTAAAACGTAACATCGACCTTTGTAACGATCAAGCCTGGTATGCCATCGGTCCACACAATTATCCATGTACTTGTAAAAGATTTGTCAGTTATCGTGTCAAGCCTTGGTAAGGTTCTTCGCGTTAAATCACACGATCCACTGTTGGTGCGGGCCCCCCCGTTAATATCTTTGAGTTTCATTCTTGCAAACGTACGTACTCTTCGGAACATAATTCAAAATCACAAAATTTCTCTTCATCCAAATACGATTCAAATATCCAAAATATTTAAAATTATTTTTAATTCGTAAAACGCTTATGTTCCACACATGACAAAGATTTAACAAATTGTTTTTAGTTTTTTATTTTTTTATTTTACATAATTTCCTACAAACTTCAATGACTTCGGATAAACAAAACAATTATGCAAACTATATTACCAACTCTCCCCAAGTCCTCAAGAGCTTCAAAATATCTCATCCTTAATTTTGAACTTGTCCTCAAATATTATTACACCGAAAAATATACTATTACTATCTCTTTATCACCGACTCTCCTAAGTCCTTAAGAGTTTCAAAATATCATAACCTCAAATTAAATTAGTTCTCAAATATTATTACACCAAAAATATACTATCACGATCTCCTTATCACCATATCAAACTCCAAGTCACATATTTTACCATCTATATAAGCAAACTACAATTATTCAAGACCTCTCAAAATCAATTGAATTTCATCACTTACTATCTAATCAATTAATGAATCTATCATTCTCTTATTGCAAACCTTAATCTAACAAATTCAAAGATATCCTCTTACTATCACAAAGAACTCCATACAATATAACTCTAATATCCTACTACAAAATAGCGGCAAAATTGATCATTAGCATCAAATGATTAATCTAATTACCTCGAATATTTACAAGTTAAGTTTACAAGAGATTCTTTATCTTAATAGTTTTCACTTTATTATAGTATTCCATCAATACACATTATCCTCAAGTATCCACAAACATAAATCAAAACTAAATCATCAAATCAAATCAAATCCTCAACGATCATAATATCAAAAAAATAAATTACTCTAACAAAATAATTCTCAAAATCAAATACTCAAATTGATACAAATACTTCATATTATAATCGCATCTCATATAAAATCATTTCTTATCTGTACAAAGTATAACTTTATTCACCTCAATGATTAAATCAAAAGTCTTAATTAATATCATTACTCAATTACTTTAACAAATTATTCCACTTTCCTCAAATCAACTACAAATCGAAAAGAAATCGACAATTAGTCAAAATAAAGACCAACCAAACAAATAACAAAAAAAAAATCAAACTCCTACGCCTACCCAATGGTTTACCCATTAACTCACAGTCAAACCTAAATAGGTTTTCTACAAAAAGAACCTAAGCTCGATACCATCTCAGAAACACCCCCTTCCCGAAAAGGAAAGGGAGGTCACGCAAAGCACATCAAACCTCAAAATAAATGAACAGAGCACTAATAACTTCAAAATATTAATAGTGATGTCCATTAATGAAGTACTAAATACAATTCTCCAACTAGAGTCAAAATAACTAAAACCAAAAATCGAAACAACCTAGATGGTCAAAGACAACTCTCTCATCACACTAGCCCTGAATCAACCCTGCAACCTATCGGAAGAAAAAAATACAGCATGAGCCAATTGCCCAGTACGGATACAGATATACAAAAGATATACAATTGATATACGAAAATAACCGAGACAAAATACTGAACAAAGCCTCAAGTGTAAATACGGACGAAAATATAATCTCCAAAGATCTGAATGAAATATATATGAATCAACAGAATTTACGAAACCAATGGAAGAATAAAGAAATAACGAACTGAAGTAACTAACTCAATGAATTAAACTGAACAGAAACAAATAAAACTAATACAATGAAATAATAGACTGAAACAAATGGCTGGGGTTATTTCATACCGATTGAGCTCAAAATATATCTTGCCACACAAGCAAGTCAGACTAATGCCACATAGGCAAGTCAAAATAATGCCACACAGGCAAATCAAATGATGCCACACATGCAACCAAAATAATGCCACATAGACAAATCACACATTGGACCGCGAATCCAAATGTATACAAATCGGATAGTGTGTTTGGCACAACATCACCAATCCATGAGCATGTAAAACTAGGGTTAACCATACGCCTCCCACAACAAAAACACCAAATGCCCCACTTCCTCCCGAGCCCAAAACGAGACGCCGTGGACTAATCACATCGCCGGAAAAGTGTCATGCCTCTCGTGCAAGACGAACATGCATGTGGTACCCCCACGTGGTTATAGCTCAAGTATACCTTACGGTATATTCTAACAAAATACTATGTCACAACACATGCGACATAATACCAACAAAAAGGGTTCTATATATATGTTGAACCAAATCAAATTATAGTCACATGGTCTCAAAAAGAAGGTAGCAACATGTAACGCTTCTACAATTATCAAAAATAAATACTAAACATGATATCCTAATTCAAAGAGTACAAATACGAGTCATGTGTATCAACTCCAACATGAAACTAATATATTTATTTCAAATGAAACAATTATGTGAAATCATAACACAATTCGAAATAAGGAATCAAATTAACGAACAAATCAAATTTAATAAAACTGTCGCTGAAAGAGTACGGAATCCGTACCTGGAGTAAGCAATGTAATACACAAAAATTGTTATCCCAACATAGTTCGTTAAACTCCTTCCATCCGAACTAATTAAAAAGAAAAATAAATAAATAATTTATCAATTATATAAAAAGTTGTTAAATTTCAAAACCAACAATATTCTTTCACTTTTATAATTATGTTAACTATCACGTTTAATTTGTAAATATGTACATTTTAATGTGTATCTATAATTAATAAAATAACGTTCTTAGCATGATCTTAGTTAATGACTTGAATAACTTATCCAAATTACACTGAAGGTATAAAACTAATTTATCAGACTATATATGTCTTCCTCTAAATTAACATAACTATAATTCTTATGTCCAGATTATATTGCATGAAGAATATAGAGATTTTTTTATTTACCACCACAATCACAATCTCTATTAGAACAAAAGCCATAATGTATCGTGCCTTTCTTTCAAGCATGAGATAGTTCACGAAATATATAATATAATAATTATTAGTTTTCATATGGATGCAAAATACCTTCTTGCGAAAAGTATTAGGAACTAACTTTTATAATACTATTAAACATACAACACGCTAACCATCTAACTTTTAAAGTATAACCAAATTAATCTTTATTTGAATACAAAAAGTTAGCATACTAGGTAATTCAATGATCTAATTCATACCTTTGTCTCATCTGTGCTTTTGTTGTCGCCACGCTCCTCTCTTTCTCTTCTTCTCTAATGAAGTAATTAGTATAGATTTATAATTAGAATAAACTTCTAATTGTAATTAGGTTTAGCTATTTATTAATTAGGTATCTATTAGCCTCAATAAACTTCTAATTGGGCCAAAAATTAAATTAATATTAAGGTCCAAATTTTAACCCACATAATATTATCTATCACTTATTAATATCTATTATAGCCCACACAATTTAAATGACTACTTTCAGAAACTATTCAATGACAAGTACTTTCCCGAATTTAAATCGCCAAAAAAATTCAAACAATATATATTTAAAATACAAACATAAATACTTTTATTTGGCAAATTTTCTTTATATTTGGATGTTAAAGCAATGGCTCAATTATTAGAATGCGAGATAATGAGTATGTGCAACCGAGGGGACCACAACGTGGTCATACCGGTGACATCATTCATCGAGCGATGATAACCAATGAGGATGGAAAAATACAAAAGGCGGAACCACTCGGTGGTATCGTGGCCATGATAATAGGAGAGGTGAGTCAAGTGGAAATTTCGTAAAGAGGAGATTCAACAATGACGGAAGACATCAAAGTATTCTAGGGAGGAGTGAAAGTATTATGATAAAGCATATGATGATAAAGCATATCTTGTGTAATCAATCTTATTTATTTATTAATAAAAGAATTATTTATTAAAGGCATTTATTATCTACATGGTGTCTTATTTTAATAATATGTGATAAACCCATAGTTTTAAGCAATGCTTTTAGAATCATGATAAGATCATGATAATGAGATCTAAATTCTTAGATAGCTTAAAACTAAAATGTTCCCAATCAATGGATTACTAAAAGGGATTAATGAATCCTGATAGATTGGTACGTACGTTGTGTTTGCTCATTAGATGAGGATGATTGATCTCACGATCATTTGTGTGGAGACACTAAAGCAAGTATGTAGGTGCTTATTAGAGAATAAGTTCAATCGAACGTGACTCGCTAAGGAATACCTAATGGAGTTTTACTTACCATTCAATAGAATTCCTCAGTAGTGATAGTAGTACAAATGATCCTTAGACTTGAGATCATCATAGTATTTTATATATAATGAATTACACTTTGACTTATTCCTTAAGACTCTTAGAGTATATCAAAGGGTATGCTTGGGTGTAATAAGTTATATATGAAGATAATGAATGATCAATAAAGAATCTACCACTTCTAGTAAAAAACGAAAATGTCCTATGTGATTCGATAAATGACAACCCAGAATCCTTGGCGAAGGTGGAATGAAATTAGAAAGTAGTTTCTAATTTGCATTCATTAGAGTTGTTCATTTAGGAATCAAAATACATATAATTAAATAAAATAAGACTTGACAAAGAATTCCATGTCTTATATTTAATTGGGACATCAGATGGTGGAAGGATTGAATCAGATACGGTAACTATTTACTCAAAGGTTCTTTTTTATGATTAATGTTGAAATCTATATTATCCGGAAAGTCGTTGATCGCTAGGGAGGCTTATCCCTATATGTAGAATAAATATTATTTATTTAAATAAATTATTTATTTAATTTATTTATTTAAATGAGATTAGAATTGTTCTAATTGATTTATTCACAACCGGTTTAATACGGAGAACCTAAAGGGTCACACCATAAAAGGAAGAATAATTATTTAAGAGTTAATGGCATAATTGTAATAATATATTAAGTATATTTAATTTAATCTATGGTGATAGAATAAATTAAATAACTTAATATTTATTATTTAATATTTTAGAAATATTAAATATAAATTAATAAGAGGAGTCTTATTAATATTATTACAATTATTATTATTTTAATTTCTAAAAGGTTTAGGAATTAATTTAATATAAGTACTTTCATTTATTCCTAATTGATTAGGAAGGAAAATTAGTTAAAGGAGTTTAATTAATTACCCTAATAGGATTAGGGGAGCCCATTTAATTAAAAGAGTTTAATTAAATAAATAATACCTTATTTTAATTAAAATAGGTTACATGATATCTTTATAAGAGAGTCTTATATCGATATCTTATATACGTAATTCCTAGAGTTGAAGAGCACGCCCCTTTTCTATACAGATAGGAAAAACTAGTGTTTGAGCCAATACCCTTCTTCTTGAAAATTCTTCTTCTTCGGCGGATCACCTCTAGAGGCCATACACTTGGTGGCTTACATCGATCAAAGGAAGGAATCTACCCGAGATTCAAGGAGATCATGAGAAGTAGGAGGTGAACTGCACTGAGGAAGCTCTTTTCTACAAGGGTATGATTTCATAATTTCTTATTCTTCGCTTAATTAATAATATGCATAAAGGATGATCCGTAATTGGTTTGTGAAAAATTTTTAAAATATGATTTTATTTCGCCCGCTTAATTTTTCAATTTGATTGCTACTTTGATTTTCACAAAACCTCACAAAGGGTATCAAAGCCAAACTTTATGCGAATTATTAATTATTTTGATTTCATATATGTATGGGTATGTATTTTGAATAATTTATTGGGCATAATTTGTTGTATAAAATTATTATATTATGGAAAAAAAAATATTTGAAAAAAGTTTTTTAATCGTTTTTTTTCGAATCCGTGGTGACTTGGATTTGGATTATATATATAGTTAATATGATTACCTTATCATACATCAATTTTTCAAATCATATGTGACCAAAGATCTTTAAAAAAAAATAATAAATAAAAAATATATGACACCTTTAATTCATATGTATACTATACTGGATTACTTGCATCTTTGAATCATTTTTTTTTATCTTATCGCCTTCAAGTTTCAAGTATCCATATATATTATATATATATATATATATATATATATATCTATTATTATATATATATATATATATATATATATATATATAAACCGTCGCTTTAAGTACTATTATTATTATATATATATATATATATATATATATATATATATATATATATAATATCTTAATAATTTTATAATTAAAATAAAAGAGTTTATTTTAATCTTGAAATTTGATTTCATGCAACATAAAATTGCCCATTAAATGATACTCATATATATATAGAATGATTTTATTTATCGATACATACGGTGATATGTATGATAATAAATGGGATTGATTATGGACAATCGACCAATGTGATTGGATTTATTTTAGTCGGATGTTCGAATGAATGGGTTTTATTAAATGGGGTCTGCATGGTACTCGCCTTTTCTCGGTTTTTCTTCGATGTAAATTCTATCTCTCTCTATGCATTTCTCTCGATCACGATCAAGGTTTCTATTTAAATTAAATAGTTTATGTAATAGGACTAGTTAGAATTTTTCAA
The DNA here is from genome assembly GCA_020205615.1 of Panax quinquefolius. Taxonomy (NCBI): domain Eukaryota; kingdom Viridiplantae; phylum Streptophyta; class Magnoliopsida; order Apiales; family Araliaceae; genus Panax; species Panax quinquefolius. Next base: position 83,168,875 of record CM035172.1, on the reverse strand, counting down.
GAACCAAGATCAAGGAGCAAGGAGCGCTAAAAGACCCGCTTTGTAATGGAGCCCTGTTTTTAAATGTAATAGTTATATTTAAATGTTTATTCTTTGTACCCTTAGGGAGTTTGACCTTTTGTTCACTTAGTGGCTCTAGTGAACCAAACTAGAATAAAAGTCCATAATCAATCCGGTAGAAATATAGTATTCTATATGTGCATGCTAGTATTATATATATTATATATTATGCAAACATGCTTCACATGTTTAATAATATGACGCGATTATTATATATATATTTGCATGCTACGCTAAACAAGATGAGAAAATAATAACAAATCCTCAAAGTTTTTTTTATATATTAAGTCTTAAGCGCTCAAAGATATTTAGAATATCGAACGTCGCCTTCTAGCATGATAAAATTAATAGAGTATTAAATATTTAATATGAGTTTGTTGTGTCACCACAAGGCAAGTATTAAGTATTTAAGATGTTAATTTATCACATTTGATGCTTATAAAGAAAATTGAACAATATTGTTTTGTCAGGTCACCACAAGGGCGATATTTTTCTTTTTTTGAATATATGGAAGTGCTAGGTTTGATTTAACTTAGATAATTTTGATTCGATGCACTGCCACCACTTGATCAAAATAATCTAAGAGGCAAAACATAAGGAGTTACATGTCGATGTAATCGACAAGGAGTTGTTTACCTATTTATTTATATATAGTTTGTCAGTCACCACAAGGCTATATATATTTGAAATGGGATCCTTATTCTCACTAGCAAAAAACTTTAATTAGATTTTGCCAACTATATAAATGAGGGTAATATAGTTTGAAGAAAATAGTGGGAGATACCAATATAAAATAAGACCTAATTTATTTTGGTAATTAATTAAATGAATGTTTGCTAAAATATTGTCTTTTTACATGCGTAATTTTGAAAATGTCACATTCACTAATTTCATCACAGAAAGCATACTTGATGCTAACAAACCGATTTAACCGAAACTACACCTGACCGTTAAGGAATCTCGAGAATTGTTCTCACCAAAAAGATTTCTTATGTCCTAAATTCACCTGCACTCGCAAAAAAAGTTGCAGAGAGAGAGCTCCGAGGAAGAGATTGCTACTTTTAAATAAAGGGCAAGATGATGTATCCGTGGCTCAATGCATCATGCTCGCATCCACGAGTAACGAGCTTCAAATACAAGATGAAAACATGGATGCTCCTACTATGCTACCGCACCTTCGAGAGTCAGATGGTGAGCAAAGTAGACCGCTAGATATGAAATATCTAAGGAGCTCTTCCGATCTCTGGATGACCGAGGGCACTACTGCTGAGACTCATGTCCTAAAGATGATCAACTGATTGAACGCCTGGACAAATTGGGTTCACATGATGGGGAGTTGAGTCAAGATTTAGTCTTGCAGCCACTCCCCTGCACCTTCTCACAATTTGTTGTGAATTTTCACATGAATAAGTTGGATGTCACCGCTCAATTACTTAACATGTTGAAAACAAGCCAAGGTCACTTCCCATCCAAGAAGAACCATGTCTTATCGGGTGGATGATTCTTCCAAGAAAAGGAAGAGGCCCAAGGTATCTTCCTAAAAGAAGAAATCCAAGAAGGCTAAGGAAAGGCGAAAGTGAAGGATCAAAAGAAACCCGATCCAAATTTAGCAAAGGAATTTGCTTCCATTGCAATAAAGTCGGGTCACCGAAGAGGAACTGCAAGGATTATCTTGCATAACAAAAGCAGAAGAAGCTTGGAGAAGCTTCAAATCCTAATCAAGGTTTGTTTATGATTGAAATTAATTTTTCTGAAAGTCAATCTTCTACTTAGGTATTGGATACCGGATGTGGCTCTCACATATGTAATAATATACAGGGACTGGTCAGAAGTAGAAAGCTGAGCAAGGATGAGGTCGTCCTACGAGTGGGAAATGGAGCAAAGGTTGTTGCATTAGCTATAGGGACTTATTGTTTAGCACGCCACTAGCAAGTTCATTAATTTAAATAATTGTTATTTTGTTCCAAATATCATTAGAAACATTATTTCTATCTCTCAGATTGATATGGATGGTTTTAATATTATAATAAAGAACAACAAATTGTTCTATTTATAATGATAATGTTTTATATGGTGTTGGTAATTTGCGAAATGGACTTTATATACTGACTTGCATGAAAATATATTTCAAATCGAACAAACTAAGAAAAGGAAAAGAGATGATGTTAATTATACCTTCATGTGGCAATCAGAGACTCTATTATATTAATGAAACAAGATTATCCAAGTCATAAAGATGGGCTCCAGAGCTATCTCGATTATGAATCATATCCAACCTGTGAATCTTGTCTCATGGGTAAAATGACTAAATCTCCTTTTAGTGGAAAAGGAGAAAGAGTTACAGAGTTGTTAGCGCTGGTACACACATGTATGTATGTGGACCCATGACAACGAATCGCACAAGGAGGGTATTCTTATTTTATTACATTCAACGATTTATCACTCAAGATTTGGATATGTGTATTTAATGAAATACAAATCAATCATTTGAAAAGTTCAAAGAGTTCGTAAGGAAGTTGAGAAGCAAACCTGTAAGAGTATTAAGATTCTTCGATCCGATCGAGGAGGAGAATACTTAAGTGGTGAGTTTCAATTGTCTCAAAGAAAATGGTATAATCTCACAATGGACTCCACCAGGACGCCACAGATGAATGGTGTATCTAAAAGGAGAAATCGAACATTGTTGGACATGGTTCGATCTATGATGAGCTTTTACCGACCTTCCAGCTTCTTCCGGGATATGCCCTAGAATCTACACGATACCTACTTAACAAGGTACCTACAAAATCCGTCCCCAAGACCCCATATGAGTTATGGATAGGAGGAAACCAAATCTTAAGCATGTTAAGACTTGGGGTTGTCCAAATTATGTCAAAAAAATTTGAAAACGATAAGTCAGCAGAGACTAGATCCGATAAATGTAGATTTGTGGGATATCCTAAAGAAACATCGGGTATTATTTCTATCATCCAACCGATCAAAAGGTGTTTGTTATGAAACATGCCGCCTTCTTGAAAAGGAGTTTATCCTCAAGGGGTCAAAGGGAGTAAGATATATCTCAAGAGGTTCAAGAACCACAAAATACTACAGATCAAAGTGAGGTACCTAACCAAGTAGAGATTCCTTCAGACTCACACCCTATTCAGAACTGAAGAGTACCAAAGATACCAGACAGTATGGACTTGTCATAGAAGATGACAATGAGGTACGATCATAGATGATGATGATCCATCAATTACTTAACAAAGCATGAGAGTAGTAAAGACTCGTAGAAGTGGCAAGAAGCCATGAAATCCGAGATGGACTCCATGTATGAGAACCAAGTATGGACTTTGGTCTCACCACCAAGGCATTAAGCCTATTGGGTGTAAATGGGTCTTTAAAAGAAAGACCGGAGCAGATAAAGAAGGTAGAGACCTATAAGGTCTGATCGGTTGCAAAAGGTTTCAAACAAAGACAAGGAGTCGACTATGACGAAACCTTTCTCACCAAAGAGTAATGCTCAAGTCCATTCGATTTTGCTTGCATCGCAGCTTTACCACGACTACGAAATCGCAGATGGACGGAAAACGGCCTTCCTCAATGGGAAACTTGAGGAGGATGTGTATATGACATAACCGTAGGGATTTGTTTCAAAGGTTGGAACAAATCAAGTCTCAGAAGCTACAACGATCCATTTATGGATTAAAGCAAGCTTCTCGTAGGTGGAACATCCGCTTTTGATGAGACAATCAAAGAGTTTGATTTTATCAAAAATGAGGATGAACCATGTGTGTACAAGAAGGTTAGTGGAGCGCTGTTTCATTCCTTGTATTATATGTTGATGATATATTACCGATAGGGAATGATATTCCTATGCTACAATCAATTAAAATCAAGTTATCTAAACACTTCTCCACGAAGGACTCGGGAGAAGCATCCTATATTTTGGGGATAAAGATCTATGAGATAGATCTAAAAGGATGCTTGGCTTGTCCCAAGGAACGACATCGACTTGATGCTAAAAAGGTTTAGCATGGAAGATTCCAAAAGAGGTCTCATGCCGATGAGCCATGGAATACATCTCTCCAAGAAACAAGCCCCAAAGACACTGAGGAGAGAAACCGTATGATGAGTAAGATTCCTTATGCTTCAAAGAATAGGATCTATCATGTACTAGATGATATGTACTAGACCAGATGTCGCCATGCACTTAGTGTAACAAGCGATATCACCAAATCCAGAGAAGAACACCGAAGGCAAAGAAAAAATATCCTAAAGTACTTAAGAAGAACTAAGGATGTATTTCTTTGTCACTTGGGTCCGAATTAAAACCAGAGGGCTTCACAGACTCAAGTTTTCAAATGCACCAAGATGACAAGAACCCATTTGGGGTATGTGTTTACCTTAAACTATGGCGCAGTTGAGTTGAAAAGTTCCAAGCAAAGAAACAGCTTGTCGATTCAAAGGATGAGGCAGAGTACATAGTCGCAAGTGAAGTCGCAAAGGAAGTCGTTTGATGAAGAAGTTCATTACCAACTTGGTGTGGTTTCTAGCATTAAAGGACCAAAGCTTTTATTCTCGGACAACACCGAGTCAGCTGCAAGCAAGCTAAGGAACCCAGTGTCTCATCGTAAATCCAAACACGGTTATGATGATTTCATTTGATCGAGAGATCATCGAAAGAGGAGACGCCACCGAGCGCATGTGGACTCTCAAGACAATATTGCAGATCCATTTACTAAAGCGCTAACACAACAAAGCAAGCTTGATCGTCACTTAGAGAAGATGGGTATGAGATACCACGGCGATCGGCTTTAGTGCAAGAGGGAGATTGAAAGTATTATGCATACAAGCCAATCATGTATGATGATAAAGCATATACTTTGTAATCAATCTTATTTATTTATTAATAAAAGAATTATTTATTAAAGGCATTTATTATCTACATGGTGTTGCTTTTAATAATATGTGATAAACCCATAGTTTTAAGCAATGCTTTTAGAATCATGATAAGATCATGATAATGAGATCTAAATTCTTAGATAGCTTAAAACTAAAATGTTCCCAATCAATGGATTACTAAAAGGGGATTAATGAATCCGGATAGATTGGTACGCACGTTGTTTGCTCATCGATGAGGATGATTGATCTCACGATCATTTGTGTGAGACACTAAAAGCAAGTACGTAGGTGCTTATTAGAGAATAAGTTCAATTTAACGTGACTCGCTAAGGAATACCTAATGGAGTTTTACTTACCCGTCAATAGGAATTCCTCAGAGTGATAGTAGTAAGAAAATGATCCTCAGACTTGAGATCATCATAGTATCTTATATATAATGAATTACACTTCGACTTATTCCTTAAGACTCTTAGAGTATATCAAAGGGTATGCTTGGGTGTAATAAGTTATATACGAAGATAATGAATGATCAATAAAGAATCTACCACTTCTAGTAAAAGGAGAAAATGTCCTATGTGATTCGATAAATGACAACCCAGAATCTCGTTATGGTGGAATGAAATTAGAAAGTAGTTTCTAATTTGCATTCATTAGAGTTGTTCATTTAGGAATCGAATACATATAATTAAATAAAATAAGACTTCGACAAAGAATTCCATGTCTTATATTTAATCGGGACATCAGATGGTGGAAGGATCAATTGTACTTGTAACTATTTACTCAAAGGTTCTTTTATGATTAATGTTGAAATCTATATTATCCGGAAAGTCGCTTGATCGCTAGGAGGCTTATCCTATATCAGAGAATAAATATTATTTATTTAAATAAATTATTTGTTTAATTTATTTATTTAAATGAGATTAGAATTGTTCTAATTGATTTATTCACAACCTGCTTTAATATGGAGAACCTAAAGGGTCACACCATAAAAAAGGAAGAATAATTATTTAAGAAGTTAATGGCATAATTGTAATAATATAGTAAGTATATTTAATTTAATCTATGGTGATAGAATAAATTAAATAACTTAATATTTATTATTTAATATTTTAGAAATATTAAATATAAATTAATAAGAGGAGTCTTATTAATATTATTACAATTATTATTATTTTAATTTCTAAAAGGTTTAGGAATTAATTTAATATAAGTACTTTCATTTATTCCTAATTGATTAGAAGGAAAATTAGTTAAAGGAGTTTAATTAATTACCCCTAATAGATTAGGGGAGCCATTTAATTAAAAGAGTTTAATTAAATAAATAATACCTTATTTTAATTAAAATAGGTTACATGATATCTTTATAAGAGGAGTCTTATATATCGTATATCTAATATAATGTAATTCCAAAAACTAGTTTTGAGTACGCCTTTTTCTCTATACACTTGGGTGGCATACATTGATCAATAGAAAAAATTAGGTTTGAGCCAATACCTCTTTCTTCTTGAAAATTTCTTTCTTCTTTAATGGATCACCTCCAGAGGCCACACATTTTATTTCGCTTACATTTTTCAAAGGAAGGAATCTACCCCTTGATTAGATTCAAGGAGATCGCAATGAGAAGTAGGAGGTGAACTCTGCACTGAGGAAGCCTCGCTTTACTAAAATCGCGGCTTCAAGGGTATGATTTCATAATTTCTTGATTCTTCGCTTAATTAATAATATGCATAAAGGATGATCCGGTGCTAATCGGTTTGTGAAAAATTTTAAAATCGATTTTATTTCGCTCCGCTATTTTTTTTTGCTTAATTTGATTGCTACTTTGATTTTCACAAAATAGTTTTCATATTCTTAACCAACCTCATCATACGAATTCAAACAACTAAACCACTAAAATCAATTCATCGTCATATCAAGCCATAAAGCTATTCGCTTATTGAAAAATGCGGATGTCAAACTTTCTTAGCCCATGTTATGGATTTGAACAAAGACAAGTCGATTTGAATAATATTTCATTGTTAGAGAATTTCCCCGATGTATTTCTGAAGAACTTCCCCGGTCTACCCCCGTAACGTGATGTTGAAATCTTTATTGACCTTGAACCGTACAAAACCCATTTCTAAAACCCCATATCGAATGGCTCCTATTGAACTTCGTGAGTTAAAAGTCCAACTACTGTGAATTGTTAGACATAGGTTTCATTCATCCTAGTACATCTCCTTGGGGTGCTCTTGTTTTATTCGTAAAGAAGAAATACGGGAGTATACGACTTTGTATTGACTACCGAGAATTAAACCATGTCACCATCAAGAATAGGTATCCGCTACTTCGCATTGATGACACTGTTTCGACCAACAGTTGCAAGGAGCACAATTTTTTCAAAGATCGATCTTCATTCTGGATATCATCAAATTTGAAGATTAAAACCGAGGATATTCCAAAGACTACCTTCGTAACTCCTAGATGCACGCATTATGAATTCTTAGTCATGTCTTTTGGATTGACTAATGCTCCTGCTGCTTTCATGGATATGATGAACCGAGTATTCAAGGAATATTTGGATCAGTTCGTTGTTGTCTTTATTGATGACATCCTCATCTATTCCAAAAGCCGTGAAGATCATGAGCACCATTTGAAGCTGATACTTGAAAGGCTTCGTGAAAACAAGCTTTATGCCAAGCTGAAGAAATGTGAGTTCTGGCTTGAGGAAGTAGCATTCCTTGGGCACGTGGTGTCAAAACATGGAGTATCTGTTGACCCGACAAAGATTGAAGCAGTACAAAGTTGGGAGCAACCAAAGTCGGTGACCGAAGTGCGTAGCTTTCTGGGCTTAGCTGGTTATTATCGGAGATTCGTGGAAGGATTTTCTCGAATCGCTATCTGCTAACTCACCGACTCGGAAGATACAAAATTCGTATGGAGCGAGGAATGCGAGAAGAGTTTCCAAGAGCTCAAGAGGAGACTCATTTCGGCACCTGTTCTGGCAATACCATCTGGTACGGATGGATTTGTTATATACAACGATGCTTCAGGAAAAGGGTTAGGATGCGTTCTCATGCAACATGGGAAAGTCATAGCCTATGCCTCACGATAACTCAAAGAATATGAGAGGAATTATCATACTCATGATCTAGAGTTGGCATAAAGCATGATTTTTACGCGTTGAAAATTTGGAGACACTACTTGTATAGGGAGAAAGTGGAGATTTATACGGACTATAAAAGCCTCAAATATTTCTTCACCCAAAAGAACTCAACATGCGGCAACGATTTTGGCTTGAACTATTGAAAGATTACGATCACACTATTCAATATCATCCCTGAAAAGCGAACGTTGTAGTGACGATTGAGTGAAGATCATATCGAAAGTACGAAAAGCGATATTGTCAATACAAAGGCCCATTCTGTATGACTTTGCAAACGATGGAGGTAGAATTAAAGACTCCGTGGACCCACATGATGATGGCGAATATACTGAGTAAAACCGACTTTAATCGATAAAGTTAAAGCCGCTTGCTACGGACATGGAGCTAATGCGTATGAAGAAGAAAGTACAAGAAGGTGCTATTCCGAAGCAAGAATCGATGAAGAAGGAATACTTAGATTCAACTCCAGCACTTTGTTCCCTAACGATTCGACTTGAAGCATAGAATCATGATGGAGGCACACAACACACCGTTTGCAATCCATCTCGGAGTACCAAAATGTATCATGATATTTGATATACATTTTGGTGGAACAATATGAAGAGAGAGATCGCAGAGTTTATCTCGAGGTGTTTAACTTGTCAATGTGTAAAGGCGAGCATCAAGTGCCAAAGGGTCCATTACAACCACTTGAGATTCCTGAATTGAAGTGGGAACACATTACATGATTTCAATTATGGTCTTCCCAAAGTTTCTTAAGCATATATGCTATTTGGGTTATTGTTGATAGATTAACTAAGTCTGCCTACATTTCTTGCCTATAATGTGAGACTTATTCCTTGAACGCCTTGCTGCATGTGCGTGAATGAGATTGTGAGATTGAATGGCATGCCAAAGATCCATAGTTTCAGATCGTGACCCAAGATTCACTTCAAGGATTTTGGGTTAGCTTTGCGAGAGCTATGGGCACGGATTTATTTAATTGTTCGACATACCATCCTAAAACCAGACGAACAATCGAGAGGACTATTCAAACTCTTGAAGATCTATTAAGACTTTGTGTCCTAGATGTCAAAGGGAGTTGGGATAAGTACTTACCATCAGTAGAATTCTCCTACAACAACGATTTATCAAGCAAGTATAGACATGGCTCCATTTGAGGCATTGTATGGGATGAAAGTGTCGCTCTCCAATTATGCTAGGACGAGGTGGGAGAAGCAACGTTGTTTGGGACCCGAATTAGGTACGCATGACTCACAGAAAAAGATCCAAATGATTCGACAATGTATTCAAACCTCACAAGATCGACAAAAGAGTTATGTTGATCTTCATAGAAAGGGCGTGGAGTTTAATATTGGAGATCATGTGTATTGTTAACGTGTTGCTCCATGGAAGGAGTTACAAGATTTAGAAAGAGAGGAAAGCTCAATCCACGATTTGTTGGTCCATTTGAGATTCTTGACCGAATAGCAAATGTGGCCTATAGACTCGCATTACCTCCAAGTATGTCTCATGTTCATAATGTTTTTCACATATCCATGCTTCGTAAATATGTGAAAGACCAACCATATTATCAAAGTTAGAACCGGATTTAGATAACCAAGATTTAACGTGCGAAGAAGTACCTGTTAAGATCTTGGATAGGAAAAGAGCATGTCCTACGCACCGAGGTTATACCATAAGTTAAGGTTTTGTGGAGAAACCATGTTATTGAAGAAATGACCTGGGAGTTGGAATCAGAAATAAAAGCGAGGTATCCTCACCTTTTCGAAACACCAGGTACATATGTCAATTTCGAGGACGAAATTTCATAAGGAGGGGAGGTTGTAAGACCCCAACTTATTATAAATAAAATCGAATTTCCTCTAATTATTGTGAATAATAAGGTATTAATTTGATATAATAATTTTAGTTATGGGTGAAATGTGAAAATTTTGCAAAATAAGCAAATGGTTATAAAATATTCATTTTGTCGAATATTGGAATATTCTTTTCTCATCGGGAATATTTGTACTGACGGCCAGCGCTATTCATTGTGGGCCCCATAACGAATAATTGTGGGATGAAGAAAACGAAACTTTGAGTTTTTATAAATAACAGGCGTGAAGTATTCTACAGATAAGTTATCACTTGGAATACCCATTGGTTAAAATACGATGTCTGGCGTGGATGCATAGTATTGATGAATTATTGATCCTTACGTAAGAAGGCACTACTCAATAATTATTACGATGAGTTCTTTTCAATATATTTATTTTATTGATTCAATAATTAACTCGTTGATATTTTATATTATTGTTGTTTCAATAATTGTCAACGCACAAAGATTTCCCATTATCGGATCAATAATTCATATTATTTGAATAATATTATTAGATAGCATTATTGGCAATGTCTAGAAAGTTCTGTCACGGAGAGGTTTGGTCACCTAATTGCGCGCCAGTAAGGAGAAATTCTTATTGGAAAGCCCCTCCTTTCTGGGAACGACCTAGTTGTCATAAATGTGATCCTGTAATATTATTTGTGAATAATTAATTATTGATTCATATGATAAGAAAATATTTATTTTATGTGGATATAAATGTTGGATATATTTATTGTGGTAAAAAATGAAAGAGTTCATGTTGAGGTGTTTTATCGAGATTTTTATCGGAATGAAGGTATTAAAAAAAATTAAACCAAAGTTTTTGAGATATATTAAGTGAGTTATAATTTTTTTTAATCGTAGTTGGATCGTTTGTAATTTTTGGATATGTTATACATATATAAGTTGAGTATATGTCCACAAACTTTGAGCCGTTAAAATGAACGTATGATTTGTTATGAATTTTAAGAGGTGAATGGATCGAAATTGTTGAAGTGTCAAAATTTAGCATTTTGGTGGAAAATTCTAGAATGAGTTAGCCCCACTTGTGATTGGTGAAGAAATGCTGAATTTTATTTCAAATGTGGTGGGTGGGAATAGTAGCGAAGTAAAGCCATCATGTTTCGAGGTCAAGTCACTTAACATTTTCTATAAATAGAGGGCTAAGTTAGAATTAAAAATCACACCAAAAACATAAGCTTTCTCTCTTTCTCTCTAGATTATTGAGTGTATTTTGTGAGTATTTAGATACTTTTGTGAGTTTCTATTCATCGATCTGAGTTCCTTCACCTTATCTTAGATATTTCGATCAAGAGTACTGATATTTTGAGGTAAGGGGTGTTATATTCTTCTTAAAATGTTATTTTCTTCAATATCATTATACCAAAATGTTGGTATGAACTTTTTATCAAATTTGGAACTTTTTTTGTTGGGGTTACTATTCACATATACGGCACTATTCACCTAAAAATGAAATTTTCTTCTTTTTGTCCAAGATGTCTATTATGGTTACTATCTTTGATTGTATCCATGTTTTGATCTTTATTCTTGAATTTTGCTTCAAAATTGGTTATTATGGAGTATTATTGATCTTGCATAAATCAAGTTATCTAATCCTTACTATTTGTCCTTACATCTCACTGATTCATTTTCTTTAAAATATTTTTCATCATCCTCAGTCCTAAATGATGATATTACTGAATATCTTTGGCCTGTAGTGCAAAGATGAATGATTAACTGATGAATATCTTTGGCCCGTAGTGCGAAGATGAACAGGTGTTGAGATGAACATGACCAACTGGTGATACAAATGAATATCTTTGGCCTGTAGTGCAAAGATGAATATTGATTAAAGATGTATATTGATTGTTGTTACAGGGATAAAATTGATCATGTACTTTTAAATCGTGAAGATAGTAGAACTCATTCTCTACTTGACTCTTTCTAATGGATTACTGCTTTCGCATTGCGCTGTTGATCTAAAACTTGTTGTCTATTATATTTTATCGATTTTTCCCCTGTTGAAGACTAACGATAATTTGTTGTATATTATCTTAGTCATAATATTCTTTATTTAGGCTAGTTGAGCTCACCCTTTTCCTTTTTGTTCCATTTTCTCGGGGAGGAAGAATAGCGAGGAACTAATCTGTGGTGCGAGTGATGGTTCTAGAAAGATGTTTTAGCGATCCTCACTATTTCACGTAAAATAGTGTTTGAATAATTATAATGAGGACTTATTTGATTGTGGATATTGTCTAGAAGACAATATTTGTATTTAAACTCATAGTATGTGTTGTCTTTATTTTGCGACGCATTGTATTATTAAAGTTGTAGTTTGCTTTGTACCATGCCATATTTTGGCGACTCGGAATGGGTGTTGTATACCTATTTTGGGTGTGTCACATCTCAACTCTGTAATCTCTAAAGCTAGTGAAACTAGAATGTGAAAAAACACAATGATAGCTTTAAGGCGTAAAACCAAGCGCTAAACCTTGTCGCCAACTTAATAAAATATCGGTTAATAACCGCGTATATAATATTAATATGTTATATTTATTATTTTAATTTATTTTATTTAAATTCAAAAATTAAAAAACCAAAAGCCATAAGGCTTTGTTTGACAAAACCCTTTAAATATTAAAGACTTAATATTTTAAGCCTTGTTTAGAGTAAACTCAATTAAAACTACTTTAATTTATTTTAATACTCCTTATAATATAATTATTTGTCACACTATATTTAATCAAGCTTTCATATTTAATTTAATTAATCAAAATAACAATTAATTATATAAATTATTTAATCACATAACTCAATCTGAATAATTAACCATTAAATTGAAATATCAATATAATAATTTCCTTAATTCATTAATTATTTATTTAACAAATAATTAACCAAATAAAATCAAATCAATTAAACAAATATTTATTCAACGATAAGCGCATCCATTAAATATTTATATAATTTAATAAATATTTGATATTACAATTAAAATTATGGAATGTTACATCATTCCTCCTTAAAGGATTCGCCCTCGCCGAATCACAATTCAAATAATCAAATCGTCACATTCTTCCCTACTTATAAGGATTCTGTCCCCAGAATCGAGGACATAGATTAAACAAATAACTAAGGGTACTATTAAACCTCACTTTCCTAATATATGAATATATATTTCTCTTCACACCAGATCACATATTTCAAAATATACAAAACATACATATACATACTCTAACTCAAAACATGTCGTAATAAGAATTTTAATTATTAAATTCCTATTTTAATAACTTATAAAAATTCGGATTGTCACATCATTCCCCCCTTATAAGGATTCCGTCCTCAAAATCAACGAAACCTCCCTTACTTGGTTTTCACCAAATCTCTTTTCAAAATTTATCGTTGAATATCGTCAACACATTACCTTAATATAGGTTTTATATTTCCTATTGCATTCATTACCTCAACAATTTCTAGGTTTTATTTCATAACTTTCACTTGAACTTAATTATATTTTGAGTATTATATATTCTTTAACCCATTCATTTCTTTCTCTAAAGATCGTTATCATAAACACTTGGGGTATTACATTCACCTTTTCTTCTAAGAATTTCATCCTCGAAATTTTATTTATTACCCTTTATTCATTCAATCTATCATAATAGATTTTACGTTAATACTTTATTCATTCATTGGGTTCTACAACCAAATTCTTTCTCTAAGGATCTTTCTAAGATCATCAAATTCCTCACCTCTTCCTCTTCTAAGATTTTCACATTTCTCTTCTTTTATAGAATTTCATTTCTTTCTTGAATAACAATAATCTTCCATAATTGCTCAATAATTGAGAAGCGATATGAATAACATGAATTTAAAAGATTCCAAATCATGCGAGGAGGGTCCGCAAGATTCGTGAACTCTATTCTCGGTTTACTAGTGCTTTAACTCAATCCTTCTGCACCGCAAACGTAGTGCTTATCAATCCCACAAAAGACCGAAAACACCCTCCTCAAATACGATGGGTGGCGACTATTGTACCACTAGATTAGACATAGCGTAGTGTTTTCATAACGACTATGCATTACGCTTGGAACCATTGTCCCCGAAAACATGTCCCCTTATAGGTTGTTCACCTCGACTTTTCAACATCTGAATACGCACCAAAAAATTTGGTTTGGCATAACTTTCAATGAGCGTTTGAATTTCATGAACATCTTTCAATAATCGTCTAAATTTGAATCAAATAGCATAGACTTCTACAATAATTTGGACATCAATCAAAATATATATATATATATATTCCAATATCTAAAAAATCTCAAAAATCTTTTATGAGCGTCATTGATATACGCATTTGTATTTACGGTCGGTTTGAGGATTCCGCCATTTTGTCGTTTTATCATACTACATCGTACCATAATTAGTGTCTTTGACGATCCTTAGATCACATCCAACACTAAGAAATCCTGCATTGATAACTCCATCTTTTTTATCATCTTTGCACCAAGTTCCATGATGCATTAATGATATAAAATACATTTTGATATTTTTAAATCATTTTTGTCTAGCCGAAATACTTAGCATAGACTATTCTTTAAACAGTTCAAAAATCTTTGAAAATCATTTTAAAAAGGCACATAGTGCGAATTTAGCTTGATGTCAAAAATTTTGAAGTCTAGCATAGCTAGAAGATTTGGAAAAACTTATGTCTCCACTTTCTATACTGATCCATTGGTTAATAATTCTATCTATTCCCCTAATCCTCAATTCTTAATTCATAACTTAATTATATCCAGTTCATCAAACTTACCGCACATTGGAAGTTCAGGAACTTGCCATAATAACATGAGTTTAAGAACTTGTCCTAGTCAGATCATAGGCGTCCATTCGCCGAGGGGTTCTAAACATACCATATTATTATGAGTCACGAACTTACCATATGCATTAGTTTTAAGAAACGCATAATCCTAATAATATCGACCCGATCTTAATGGTTTCTAACTATCAAATATACAATGAGAAAAGAATCACCTTTTTACCACACATACATTAATAGCCTTTGACAGACATTCTAATGATTATCAATGTGATAAAGCGAGTGCAAAGCACAAAACCCTACTTTATACAAAGGTTTTGTACCAACTCGGCCATCATATGAGTCCTCAATTGAAATCCCACCTAACTCTATCTTAGTCTTAACTTGTTCTTTGCTCGATAAGAATTCCTCGTATCACATCATCTATAACTCCTCGTGGAGTTATCTCGTACTATTCATAGTACACCATCTTAATATCATTAAGCTATAATTATTCAAACATTACATACCATCTTTATTATAACCAAAATGCGAGATCACGTCGTTGATCTTATTCTATAATCATCTCCTTAAAATTCTTTTCTTAACTCGTGATCATTTTTGTTTCAGATCCCCCTTTCTTTTCTTTCATTTACGAAATTATTTGTTATATTGGCTATTGAAGTTAGGTAAATCCCATTTCTTATCTTTATATCTCTTGAAGATTCTTCTTTGAATCTTCTTGTTTATATACCAATTCACTTTAAGAATTTCTAACTTCATTTACATCGTTCGATATTTCATTCAGTTCTACATTTTCATCATATGTAACCATTTTCTAGACTTGGTACACTTCGAGTCTCTACCGGTTTCAACATAGTGCGCTAAGTGGTTTCCC
The DNA here is from genome assembly GCA_020205615.1 of Panax quinquefolius. Classification (NCBI taxonomy): domain Eukaryota; kingdom Viridiplantae; phylum Streptophyta; class Magnoliopsida; order Apiales; family Araliaceae; genus Panax; species Panax quinquefolius. The sequence goes on along the minus strand of CM035172.1, from coordinate 83,153,229 downwards.
ACGAACAACTTGATAAACTAGGTTACGAGTTGCTAGGTTAGTATATACCTCCATTTCTATGAAGGAATTGTTTAGCTTAGATACCATACCTCAACTACTAAAAGTACAAACTGTACCATATTCAACTATAACTTTTCATT
>CM035172.1:83041246-83152989 GCA_020205615.1 Panax quinquefolius | reverse complement strand
CGTTAATACTTTATTCATTCATTGGGTTCTACTGACCAAATTCTTTCTCTAAGGATCTTTCTAGATCATCAAATTCCTCACCTCTTCTCTTCTAAGATTTTCACATTTCTCTTCTTTTTAGAATTTCATTTCTTTCTTGAATATGAATAATCTTCCATAATTGCTTTCGATAATTGAGAAGCGATATGAATAACATGAATTTAAAAGATTCCAAATCATGCGGAGGGGTCACAAGGCCAGTGAACTCTATTCTCGGTTTACTAGTGCTTTAACTCGATCCTTCACTGCGCAAAACAGAAGTGCTTATCAATCACAAAGGCGAAAACACCCTCCTCAAATGCGGTGGGTGGCCCTGTTGTACCACTACGTTAGTATGGCGTAGTGTTTTATAACGACTATATGCATTACGCTTGGAACCATTGTCCCAGAAAACATGTCCCCTTATAGGGTTGTTCACCTCGATTTTTCAACATCGAATCTTGCACCAAAATTTGGTTTGGCATAACTTTTCAATGAGCGTTTGAATTTCATGAACATCTTTCAATAATCGTCTAGTAGAATCAAATAGCATAGACTTCTACAATAATTTGGACATCAATCAAAATATATATATATATATATATTCAATATCTAAAAAATCTCAAAAATCTTTTATGGCGTCATGATATACGCACTTTATTTACTGATCAGTTTGAGGATTCCGCCATTTTGTCGTTTTGTCATCTTACATCATACCATAGTGTCTTGTGATCCTTAGATCACATCGAACACTAAGAAATCCTGCATTGATAACTCCATCTTTTTATCATCTTTGCACGAAGTTCCGCTGATGCATTAATGATATAAAATACATTTTGATATTTTAAATCATTTTTGTCTAATAGAAATACTTAGCATAGACTATTCTTTAAGCAGGTTCAAAAATCTTTGAAAATCATTTTAAAAAGGCACATAGTGCGAATTTAGCTTGATGTCAAAAATTTTGAAGTCTAGCATAGCTAGAAGATTTGGAAAAACTTATGTCTCCACTTTCTATCTTGATCCATTGGTTAATAATTCTATCTATTCCCTAATCCTCAATTCTTAATTCATAACTTAATTATATCCGATTCATCAAACTTCTGCACATTGGAAGTTCGAGGAACTTGCCATAATAACATGAGTTTAAGAACTTGTCCTGAGTCGAATCATAAAGCGTCATTACGTAGGGGTTCTAAACATACCATATTATTATGAGTCACGAACTTACCATATGCATTAGTTTTAAGAAGCGACTTAATCCTAATAATATCGACCCGATCTTAATAGTTTCTAACTATCAAATATACAATGAGAAAAGAATCACCTTTTTACCACACATACATTAATAGCGCGACACCGACATTCTAATGATTATCAATGTGATAAACTGAGTGCAAGCACAAAACCCTCGCCTATACAAAGGTTTGTACAACTCAGCCATCATATGAGTCCTCAATTGAAATCCCACCTAACTCTATCTTAGTCTTAACTTGTTCTTTGCTCGATAAGAATTCCTCGTATCACATCATCTATAACTCCTCGTGAGTTATCTCGTACTATTTCATAGTACACCATCTTCATATCATTAAGCTATAATTATTCAAACATTACATACCATCTTTATTCTATAACTTAAACAGATCACGTCGTGATCTTATTCTATAATCATCTCCCTTAAAATTCTTTTCTTAACTCGTGATCATTTTGTTTTACGATCCCCTTTCTTTTCTTTCATTTACGAAATTATTTGTTATATTGGCTATTGAAGTTAGGTAAATCCCATTTCTTATCTTTATATCTCTTCAAGATTCTTCTTTGAATCTTCTTGTTTATATACCAATTCCTGCTTTAAGAATTTCTAACTTCATTTACATCGTTCAATATTTCATTCAAGTTCTACATTTTCATCATATGTAACCATTTTCTAGACTTGGTACACCTCGAGTCTCTACCAGTTTCAACATGGTACGCTAAGTGGTTTCCCACAAACAACCAACAAACTAGGTTCTGAGTTGCTAGTTCGTATATACCTCCGCTCTATGAAGGAATTGTTTAGCCTAGATACCATACCTCAACTACTAAAGAGTACAACTGTACCATATTCAACTATAACTTTTCATTCTTAACTTCCTTACCAATCTCTTCTTATAGACATTGCCTATTTATTATCACCTTACATTCTTATTATTGGAGTTGGGTAACCCCACATTCATATTCCTTAAAACTCTGTGAGATTCATCTTTGAATCATTTCACGCATGTTTTAATCCCTTCTATATAAATTTCTTAAATTACTTCTTATTGTTCAAACTCTATTTGAGCTTATTATTTTATTATCTTCAAATTCCTTCTCTAAGGTTATAGACTACACGGTACTCTACCTGGGTTTATAACCTCTGACTTTATACTGTGATAATTGACCCCAAAATTCATACAAAAATATCATAAACATGTTTGCTACCATTTTCAACCAATTAGAACAATTTAACATCAACTAAAACTAGTTTAATTTCTCAAATTTCATGTTTTTCATATAAAACTAACTTTTTGATATTCATCCCAAAAATCATCACTGTGATAATAAGGGTATAGAACATACCTTTTGTTGCTTAAAAGAAATCCTTGCTAAACACACTGGAATTGTTCTTATTTGCACAAGCTCTTTCTTAAATTCTCTCAAGTTCTCTCAACTCCTTGTAATCTCTAGGCTAGCAAACTAGAATGCAAAAAAAAAACTGCTTGATAGCTTTAAGGCGTAAAACAAAAGCGCTAAACCTTGTCCTTGACTTAATAAAATATCGATTTATTAACCAACGTATATAATATAAATATGTTATATTTATTATTTTAATTTATTTTATTTAAATTCAAAATTAGAAAACCAAAAAGCCATAAGACTTTGTTTAGTAAAACCCTTTAAATATTAAAGACTTAATATTTTAAGTCTTGTTTTATAAACTCAATTAAAACTACTTTAATTTATTTTAATACCCTTATAACATAGTTATTTGTCACACTATATTTAATCAATCTTTCATATTTAATTTAATTAATCTAAATAACAATTAATTAAATAAATTATTTAATCACATAACTCAATACAAATAATTAACCATTAAATTGAAATAGCAATATAATAATAATTTCCTTAATTCATTCATTATTTATTTAACAAATAATTAACCAAATAAAAATCAAATCAATTAAACAAATATTTATTCAACGATAAACACATCCATTAAATATTTATATAATTCAATAAATATTTAATATTATAATTAAAATTCTGGAATGTTACAAAAACGATCCTAAGATAGGAAAGAATCGTAATATAACACGAATATAAGAAAAGGTGATAACGTGATCTGATGAGGTCATAGGAGGACAGAGGATCAATCGATTGATTGAAAACTTTATAGCAAAATTGTTGTATGAAAGTTGTATTATGGAATTGTATTAAGTACACTCAGGAAAGAGTAAAGAAAATTCAGATCTAGTAAAGATTAAGATAAGATTAGGATTATGTGAGATTTCAATTGATGACTCATGTTAGCAGCTAAGTTGTACGATTCCTTGTATGGGCGGAGAATTTTTACTTGGTTTGAGAATCACTTAGCTTCCTATATTGATATAGTAGTTGAGTTGAACAATTCCTTGTACGCACAAGGATTTATCCTTGGTGTAACAACCGCTTAGCTTCCTATATTGATTAGTGGTCGAGTTAACCAATTCCTTGTATGGGCAGATGATTACATTTTGTTTGAGAACCACTTAGCTTCCTATATTGATAATCATTGGAATCTGGTGTTGCGTTATTCGCTATATGCATGTTGAGAAGGTGATTCTTGTCTCATTTGTGTAACGGATATGTAAAGAATATACGTTTAGGTGCGAGTTCTTAAAACTCATACTTATGGTAAGTTTGTGATTCATAATCGTATGGTATGTTTTTGAACCCCTAAGCGTATGGACATTCCCTAATTATTTCTTGGACTACGTATTGCTAGGATAATTTCTAAAGTTATATGTGTAAGATCCCAACTTTTATGAAATAAAAGTCTAAGTTAATTTATGATTATTATTCTAAAACTATAAAATGTTAGATTGATAAATGGTTAATTAATCAAATAATCGAGTAAATAAACGGAAGGGGATTAAATTTCTAAAGATGTGGGCCATTGGGGAGGCGGATGTTTGTTTTAACATGTGGGCAAATGTTGAACTCATTTTCATATATTCTATGCTTTTCCTTATTTTCCTCACCCACCCCTCATGTGATTGGTTCATTAATTTGAATGGGGCATGTGTTGTTGGCTTAATAGTTTAGCTTAATAAGGAAATTATCAGCCTTCTCCTCTTCATTTCATACTCCCTCCCGTAGCCAAAGTTTCAGAAAAGAAAAGAGAGAGAGAGAGACTTTGCAGAAGAAAGAAGAATGAGAAGAAACAAGGGTATGTTTTAATTTATATTTTGATTTTCATATTTATTGTTAAGTTTTATAAAATTTATGGAAAGAGGTTATGTTATGCTTATTAATTTGTGATGGATTAAACTTGCATAAACATGAATCAAATGAGAGAAATCAAGAAATCAAATAAAAAATAAAAAATAAAAAATTTAAAAAAATTAGTATACTACTTAGTTTTGTAAAAACCGTAACTCTTTGTGTATAATGAGTTAGGAGATGAGTCTTATATCAAAAGAAATCCCTGAAAGTAAGCTAAACATAAAAATTGGAATCACCCAAAAATTCCTTTTGGATTTTTTGTGGTGTAATTTTTAATCCGACCGTTGGATCATTGTATTTTTTTGATATGTTATACATATATAAGTTGAGTATATGTCCATAGAGTTTTAACCGTTAAAGAATAAAGTAGGATTTTTTATGAATTTCGTGAGGTGGCTGGTTCAGAAATTTTCAAGCATAATTTTTTGCAACAAAATTTAAGTTTTAAACTTAAAGATTTTAAATCCTATTTGGGTGATTTTTGATGCTAAATTGGAGTATTTGAAGTCTAGTTTTCTATTAACATTAATTAAATTGATAGTAAAGTTTTGGTTAATGATGTTAATACCATAATAATGGACTGATGTTTTTAAAATAAATTGTCATATATGGGTTTCTTAACTTTTGTTATTCATTTATAAGTTTTGGAATATAATGCGATAAATAAAGACAACCTGAATGAATAATAAATTATTAGTTGGTTTATATGTTATTCGAGGTAAATATATTTTGATGTTGACCTCGACTTTTAATATAATTTAAATTGTTTATAATAAGGTGTTGATTTAATAAATGTTTATATATTTAGATTGTTGTATTTTATCATCACTTGAGGTGGTGGCTTAGTGGTTGGAAGCCGGACATAAGTACCCATTAACGTGGGTTCGAGTCTTGGTAAACTCCTCTATACTCAAGTGGTCTCACGCCCTGAATTTATTCTGGGGTAAGTTGAGCCCTGGATTTATTCGGGGGAAAGCTGAGTTGTGCCGATGAAGACACCATCGAGGCCTTCAAAATTTTTTATTATCATACACTTATTGCATGTAATTATTTATTACGAATATTCTTTTGGTCGGGGAATATTCTTTTTATCGGAGAATATTCGTATGACGGAGCCGAATTAACCGATCATTGGTGGCTCCTATAACAGAATAACTATCGGATAGGGAAAGTGACAGAAATAACCTTTTTAAAAACTGACGGCAAAACTTTTACCGTTATCTATTGAAATACATGTGATAAATATACAGTAATACGCGTGATTCCACAATAGTTATTGCACATTAACTCATATTATTTGATATGATATAATTAAACCAGTTGGCAGTATTGTGAGTCTATGTTAATAATTGTGAATAATGGTTCAAAGATTAAAAATGGTTGTAACAACCGAGAAATTCGGATCCTTTGTAAAAATATTTGAAAGAATTAAATAATGAATAAAATAATATTATTTGTTATTATAAGTGTTAATAAGATGTATGTCGTTCTATAACCTAGAAACGTCGGAATATCGTAGAATTCGAACCACGTGAATGAATTAAAGTGTTTCAATTTCCAAGACAAAAATAAATGTTTTCCGAGAAAATTTACGAAAAACACTATTCACCGTTTATCGCTCGGGAATTTTTTTTGAAATTCCGAGAAATACGTAACGTTAGAATATCGAGGCGAGATGGATTATGTAATAATAATCTAAGTATGGAAAATGCAATAATTCGCATGCGGACTTAAATTGAGAATGTATGTATTAAAAATCTAATGAAATGGAATGGTGAATATTTTATAAAGAACAAGTTCAATATGAATAAGATGTAAACCTATGTGGAATTTATTATCAAGCCCAAGAATTTAGTTGATGAAGCCCAAATTAATTAATGCAAGCCCAAAGGATAAGTTGATTAGATTAAGAGCTAAGCCCAAAGGGTGATCCACTAGTTGCATAGGATCCATAGGGCAACCCATGAGTGAAGTAGTGGGCAAGCACTTTGTGTGATGGGCAAGAATTAAGAGTGGTGAGCAAGATTACTTAGGCCTTAAGACATGAATAGTAAGGAGGTTAAAACAGGAGGTCGGATGACATAAAGACCATAATACCCTAACCTTGGCCCCTCTATAAATAGCAAGCTTGGATTTGTCATTTACATGTTCAAATTTCATCCAACAAACTCTCTCAAACAACTTATTTGTTAGAGCCCAAAAGCACTTTGAAGCTAAAACCTTCCATTGTTAGTTTTCAAATAAGAAGTACTAGTTCATCAAAGGTAAATTATCTTTTCTCTTCCATCTCTATCATAGTAGGGTGATAAGAGAATTGTAACCTAATGAACATATATGTTAAGAACATATGGGAAGTGGATAAGCAATGAACTTAAGCCGAATGAGTTGAATAAGCAACTTGAACCTAAATAAGTTGATGAACTTATGAAGAATTTGCCATTTGTTGTTATAAGCATGAGAAATTGTAGTTAATAAGTTAAATAAATCATTGACTTATGAGAATAAGTCAAAACCTACTTTGATGATAAGTTGGTGTAATAAGTAACATGAAATGTTTATATGTTGATTAAAATCCACCTAGAATGATTAGTAATGAGGTGTCGCCGGAATTTACACGATTGGACAATAATCATTGAATTCGTGAAATTCTCGGAATGGAGGTCGTATTTTGTGTTTAAAGTCGTAAATATTGCTTTTCGATGGAGACAAGTCATATTTGGCATTATAGAGTGGCGAACTGAAAAATGGCCGGATTCCGACTTAGAACAAAGAAACGAGCGTTGAACGTTCACGAACATTTATCATTTTCGTTAAAATGGACTAATAGGTGAAATTATAGCAAACGAAGTAAAATAGATAAAATTCTTACTTAAACGCATAGAGTACGTAATTTGTGACCCGTAGGTGCTTGAACGAGCCAATTCGAACTTTTAAAAAATCTGTCCAAGTTTTCTGATGCACAGAGCTGGCGACGCGGCGCTAGCCCAAGGAAAATAAGTGCACTTGCATGATGTCAAAATATTTTCACCCTACAGAACTTCATGTTAACGGCACGACATATAACATGAGACTCGGCGTCGCCCAAAAGTCCCAAGTTTTGATCAATAAGTTGTGATGTGCGTGCAACACCATGTGCAATAGTCGACCTGCGGTATCAACTTCATAACCTATATAGTGAAGAATGTTTATAAATTGAACATGAAGAGTAATTGTTAAATTAAATAAAGATCTTAATGAAACATTGTTAAGACATATTAAAACTTAAGTACGCACACTAAAGGTTAAGATTAAGTCAATTACTTATGAACGTAAGAATGATGTAACGGAAAGCCAGAACCGATAATAACAAATCTAATACGTATTTAGATTGAGAAGAAGGGTAAGATTCTTTAGGAACCTTGTGTGATCATTCATGACCTAATGTTCTATGATATACTTTCATCTAATGTAGAGACCTTAAAGACGTACAGTGCACGTGTTATAAACTGTAGCATACGCTAAAGGCAAGTACTCTAACCCTTGTTCCAGTTCGATCTGGACAAGTCTTTGTGATTCATGTATTCATCGCATGTGTTAGTATCTGAGGAAGTCAAAGAGAATCCTTTCGGCTAGACGTATGCTATGTTATTCTATCAAGTGTTGATAAGGATTAACCAAACTAATATTGTTGTGGTTTTCAAAAGTAGACTGAATATGCTAAAAGCTGCTTTTGTCGTCAAACAACATGCACGTGAGGTTGCCACAACTTAAGCGTATACCGTTTAATGAATGTAGTGTTGATCAACATAGAGTACTATAAGGCGATCACCTAGGCGTGCTAAATAAGCTATGTCGGACTTACGGACTTCGTGTCGGGATGTCCTTTTCAAAGTACTTATGAAATGCTTACGGTCTTGAACCGGAATTGATGTTTTACTGAATATTGTAATTGTAAAATATTTTGAATGAAAAGACGTGCTATTTTGAATTATCGATAGTACTTCGTAACTATTGTTCAGTTATTGAAGATATATGATTCCTATGTTTCAAGCATGCGGTTATCCTAGAATTGTTGTACTTATGAGCTAGTTAGGCTCATTCTTGCTTGAACCATATGAATCGACTAAGGCAAAACTTAATAGATGGATCTGCAAGGATAAAGGGAAGGCGGCGAACCCATAGATTACATATGTAATAGTATAGGTTTTGTAATGGATAATATTGATATTACGACAAAGATAAGGTATTGGTTGTAAAGAACCTGGGGAATGTAAATATTCTTTTGATATATATATAAGACATATCCGTTCTTTTGAGGCATTTCAATTGAATGTTTATGTGAACTGTAGCACCATCTATCGGGTTGGAAGATACCCAAATTTTGGGGCGTCACAGGTTGGTATCAAAGCATTAGGTTATAAAACTTAAGGGGGGGGGGAATAAAACCTTTAGTCATAACCTTAAGAAAAGTCAAAGAATAAAAGATAGAAGTTAACCTTATAAAACTGCATTATATATGTTATTTGTTTTTATCATTCTACTAACATGTACTAATCAAACTTTTGTGTTGTTGTAGATGTCAGGAGAAAATAGAGATGTACAGGTATTAAGTGAAGAATCGGTTAATCAGGTAGAGATTATACCGAGTCCCATAGCTGCAGATCCCAAATTTATGGTGGTTGAGTCTGGAGACTTAGAAAGTTTAGATCTCATGTCAGTGTTTTAAGGCATGATAGAAGAAGAAGTGGAAGCAATGTCTTTCAACCTAGTAGCTATAGCAGCGGAGACGGCTCCGGGGGAGTCAATGATGTCCTTATTCATGTCAGTGATAGATAGGAACATCCACTACTGCCAGGAAGTTAAGAACCTGAAGGCAGAGCTCCAAGCTATTATAGAGGATAAGACGGACGTGGAGTCCATGTGGGAGCAGGAACATGATGAAAGAGTTTTGGCCAATGACAAGGTCCATGGGTTGAAACATGAGGTCTTTGAGCTCAGGGGGGAGCTAAAGACCAAGAAGCAGAAGATAGGGAGAATGTCCTATATCGATAGGAATTCTCATGAGGATTTCCAGTTGTAGGTAGTGGTTTATCCGTAGAGATTTGTATTGAATCGAGATTTTTGTAATTTAATTTTAATATTTATTGAAGTAAATAAATATTTTCGATGATTTAATTATTAGATTAAATAATTAATTGATGCAATTGTGATAAATTAATTTAATGATATGTGTTATATTTATTGAATTAATGTAGAGAATTTTATTATTCAAAGTTTATAATTATGGGAGTTTATTAAATTAAAAGAAATATTTAATAAACCTAATGTTATTTTAATAAATGTAATAATTAATTAGAGATTTAATAATTTGTAATAATTAAATAATGAGAAAATTAATTATATGATGATGTGAATTAATGATTAATTATTATATTTTATTTAAATTAAATTAAATTAAATAAGATATTTGAATTGAGTGTGACATGATTTAAATTATATGATAAAATGTTTTATTAAATTAAATGGATATAAGCCTTTAAGGCTAGCCAAATGATGCCTTAAAGGGAGTTGGGGGCAGTTAAACCACGTATGGAGTAACTGACCTCAACTTTGTGCATAAAGGCTTAGTTAATATTGTTCTACATATTCTTCATTAAGTGTTCAACTGAGAGCCAGAGAAATTTCAGAGAGAAATTGTGAGATTGAGAAAAATTGTGAGTGTGTAATCAACAAGTATTTGTGAAAGGATCATTTGTGATCATCTCTTCTAAATTATACTCTGGGTAAATTCTCCAAACCCAAATTCTCTTTTTACGTCATTTAGTTTTCATAAAAATGGCCTCACTTTTTGTAAAGTCTTTGTAATTGGAAAAGTGTATTGTTTATGTGGATATATGTGATAATATGTTAGCATAACATGTTTTACTATAGGTTCCCATATCATCAGTATCATAAAACATGTCGTATATGTTGCTCAAAACTTATAGAGTATGGGTTATGGCCATATGGCCTTATACGTGATTTTAATATGACAAATATAAATTATTTTGTAAAATTTACACTTGTATGTTATTATGCATGTTGATACGACGAGACCAAACCTTAAATGAACAGATTCGGTGTTATAACGAATCCGTACTGTCAATTTTCATGATTTATTTTCAAAACCTTTAAGAACATCAAGAATAGTGAAAATTACATATTTTAATTCTGTAATTATGTGTTTAATGAGTTAAATTCATTCTATAATTATTGGGTAATGATTATCTATGAATTCTAACATGTGGGTATGTTAAATTAGTGAAATTAATGATCATGTAATGTTTATTTATTTATTTGAACTCTGTGTTCTTCGCGAATGAGAATCGAATCTAGAGTTTCACGCATGACGCCAACTCAGAGCTGAAGTCTCATCATGCAACAAGAATCATCACCATGTGCATAGTCAGCCACCAACTGTGCATGGCCAAGTCTCAAGCATGTGCATGCCATGCATTGGCGCCACTCTGCGAAATGGTCCGAAATGAATTTTAAATGTGTTTAAGTCTAACAATGTGGTATTTACCTAATTTAATGAACATAGAAATATGTTAGAAGTATAATGAGATGTTAAAATGGATGTTTAGCATGTAAATAACATAATTGCATGTAGATTGAATTATTGAATACATAATTAGCTTGTTATTAAATGAAGTGTAAATTATGTGACAATGAATGTGATAAATTGACTAAGTATAGTCATAATCAAAGTTAGACAAAGAGAATGAACTTATGATGACTAATTACATTATAATTATTTAGAGTTGTGAATGGGAATGATATGTAGGATTAAATTCAAGGAACGCGTTTATTTAAAGTGTAATCTACGCACGAGGCAAGTTTCCTAACCCTACTTGTTATCATTATTCAAGTTTATAAATTAAGTTCAATTGTTATGATAAAGATTTATTATCTTTTTAAAGTATGATTCTGTTATACAATAATTGTTCTATTGTATAACTATTAAGATTGTTATTTAATTCAATTACCATTTATTGTTGAACTATGTTAGACTAGTGAACCCTTATTTGATTCAACTAGTCCATAGATGATGAACGTTCTAAATTTCAGAACCCTTATTGATTTATCCAAACCATACTTTCTTTGGTGCGGACTCTAATGTCAAATTGAGACGAACAACCCTGTATAGGGATTTCTTATGCGTTAGCGTTAAGATATTGTGCACAATATGGTACTGAAATTTGATCCCCTAAGTGCAGTAGAAAGGTCCATAGTCTTATATCATTAAAGGTTTCAAGTATAACCTTTGTTAACCTAGGACATAGTTCAAGGTTATGACCCTTAAAATCTTTTGATTCTTGTTATTCATTCTTGATTCAAAAGTTGAGCTTTTATTTGAAAGTCTTTGATTCACTCGCATGTTATTATACATTGTTATTTCATTATTTTATTTGTGGGCAATCATGCTCACTCTTGCGTAATAATAACATTGCGAGCTTAAGAACGAAAGAACCGACGATCCTTCTACTAGTAAAGGCAAGGGCAAGGTTAACAAATGTTGAAGACTTGTATTTATGAGATGTTGAATTTATGTATTAAGACTTAATGTTGTTAAGACTTATTAATTGTTTATGTTTCCGCATAGATGTTTAAGGTTATTTAAATTTTGGATTGTATTTATTATTTGGATGTTGTAACCCCATAAGGGGAGGATTTTTATTTCTATCTATTGCATGTGTTACGCCCCCAAAATAGGTATACATCACCCATTCTGAGTCGCCAAATACATGGTACAGAAACAACTACAACTTCATTAATATAATTATCGTGCAAAATACGACAACACATAAATTGTGAGTTTAAATACAAATATTGTCTTCTAGACAATATCCACACTTAAGTAAGTCTTCATTACAATTATTGATACACTATTTTACAAAATAGTGAGGACTACTAAAACAACATCTTGAACCATTACTCCACACCCCGACTAGTTCCCGCTTATATTCTCGCCTCACGAGAAGAAAATGGAACAAAAAGGAAAAGGGTGAGCTCAACTAGCCCAATAAAGAATATTATGACTAAGATAATGTACAACAAATTATCCTTAGTCTTCAACAGGAAAAAATCGATAGAATACAATGAGACAACAAGTTTTAGATCAAGAAGCTGCGCAATGAAACAACAATTCATTAGAAGAGTTAAGTAGAATGAAATCTACTATCATCTATGAATTTAAAAGTCCATCATCGATATTTTATCCTGTAACATCAATCAATATATATCATAAATCAAATATTCATCTTTTACTTCTGAAACGAAAGATATTCACGATTAATTCATGTTCATCTAAACACTGTTCATCTTTGCACTACACGCCAAAGATATTCATCATAAAATCATTCATCTTTGAACTACGGGCCAAAGATATTCAGTTATATCATCATTTAGGGTTGAGGATGATGAAAAAATATTTTAAAGAAAACGAATCCAGTGAAACAAAAGAATAAATATTAGGGATTCGTACTTTAAATAATCCAAGTTCAAAAATACTTCATAAATAACCAGAGTGGAGTAAAATTCAAGAATGAGGACCAAAACATAGATCCAATCAAAGAAAGGAATCATAACAGACAATCTTGGAGACAGAAAAGAAAATTTAATTTTTCTGTGAATAGTGTCGTATTCGTGAATAGTGTCGTATACGTGAATAGTGTTGTATACGTGAATAGTAACTCCGACACTAAAAGATAGAAATTTCACAAAAAAATATCATCATGCTTCGTGAATAGTAACTCGTGAATAGTAACTCATGAATAGTAACTCGTGAATAGTAACTCATGAATAGTAACCCCGACATGAAAAAGTTCCAAATTTGATAAAAAGTTCCAACCAATATTTTGGCATAATGATATTGATGAAATAATTTCATTTCAGAAGAAAATAACATCCCTTACCTGCATAAAAGCATGCTTTCCGACCGGAATCTTGGATATAGTCTTTGAAAGAACTTGTACCTTTGTATAGCAATACTCAAAGTAATAAAATACACACAAAAATACGCTCGATATATAGAGAGAGAAAACTTAAGCACCCTATTTATAGGAAATTGCTTAGAACACCAAAGCGTAAAATTTAATATAATAATATTATATAAATAAAATTTTCTACGCTAACCTTAGACTTAAATTCAAAGAACTTAGCATGTGATTAATGAGGCCCACAACATATAAAAAAAAACGTTTTTATTAAAAAAAATATTTAAAACTTCAAAAATTAATTATTTTGAGCTTTGAAACTTCAATAATTCATAATAAATAGCCCTTTATCAAAAATTCAAATCTTACGGATCTCTATAGGAAATGCAATTCTCTACAACTTTGCGAAGAAAGTTTTTCCAAATTCAAAACGAAATTGGCCAAAAATCCACATACTGGACAATTTTACAAGCTATAATCAAATTTCGATCCAAGAACTGGGTCCACACACACAAAAACATGTGTTAATCATTTAATGCAACAAAAATATTATTCCTCCTCATATACTCATATATCCCACATTCATTGTAAAAATATCATCATTATTCTATTATAATAATATAATAAAATATTATTTTATCGAAAAAGATAAAATATCAATTTTTAACAATTGTCACTTTAAAAATTTTCTCCATCTATATCCACATAAAATCAATATTTTCCTCATCATATAAACCAATAATTAATTATTCACAAATAATATTACGTAATCGGACTACATCAACGAGGCGCGTTTCGAGGAAAGTGGGGGCTTTCAATAAGAATTTCTCCTTCTTGGCGTTATGATTAGGTGACAAAACTCTCCTTAAACAGAACTTTCTAGACATTGCCAATAATGTTTTCTAATAATATTATTCAGATAATATGAATTATTGCTTCGATAATGGAAAATACTTGTAGTGACAATTATTGAATCAACGATAATATAAAAAAATCAACGCGAGAATTATTGAATCAATAAAAAAAACTACTAAACAATAATTATCAGTAACAATTATTGAGTAGTGCCTTCTTACGTAAGAATCAATAATTGGTGCAATCTGCAGGTGTACTTCTTTATGCGATAACGCGATTCTTGTGTTTTAACCAACGGGTATTCCAACAGTATTAATGGTAACAACTACGTTGTTATTTATAAACAACTCATACTTGTCGTTTTCTTCATCCAATTGCTTTCCGTTATGGGGCCCACACAAAGGTCGCAGTAAATGCGAATATTCCCAAGCAAAGAAGAATATTCCACGACCAAACGAATATTCTCCAACAACAATGAGTATTTTATAACCACTTGTTTATTTAAAAATATTTGCGCATTTTACCCATAACTAACCATATTAATCAATTCAACCCTTACTATTTCAAAATAATAAATAGAGGAAATTAAATCTTCATTTATAAAAAGTTGGGGCCTTACAGCATGGTTTGCATTTTTTATGGGTAGATAGATAGATGATATTTGTACAGTGAACACCAAATCTCGTGGAATTAAAGTACCCGGATTTGGGGGTGTCACAGAGACAGGGCAGACGCGGCATACTATTAGTCGTGATATTATTGTCAATCTTGCCAAGGCGGATTTTGAAAATGCCTTAAGGCAAATGTAATCTAGTAGTGGCTAGAGTAGTTAGATATGTACATATTTTTGTATCTAGTAGTGACATAAAACCCTCTTTTGTATAATCAAGGGTAGTCTTTTGTAAATCCCAATTTTTGAAAAGCAATGGCGGGAAAGTAATGTATTCAACTTAGGCTATATAATGTAACTGATGTAGTATTATACTACAATGAATTAATATAAGTTTCTTTTTTCGAAAAATGTTGAGTAACGAATGTTTAAGTTATTGTTTAACATTGAATAATAACTAAGCGGCGAAGAAGTGAATAATAACGAAATATGTGTTTATTATAATAACAAGGTAAAATGCCGCCAAGAAGAGTACCACGTACTCCAAGGCGCGAACATGAATCAACCGGAGGGAGGTCCGGTTAACCCCATCAGTGAATTTTTGAACCTTTAAACGCAATGCCGTTTAATCAAACCGAGGCTAATATCCTCAGAAATCTCGGTGTAAATACGAGCTACTACATTCAAGGACTTTAAAAGTGTGGGTTCGCCGGAGTTCAAAGGAACTACGGACCCTATCGAAGCCCAAACATGGGTGAAGGAGATCGAGAAGGCATTTGTGATAGCAAATGTCGACGAGGCCCAAAACGTTGTCTTTGCAACCTACATGATGAAGGGAGAGGCTAACTTTTGGTGGGAGGCCAATCAGGATAAGGCCGGAATGGATGTGACAACGAGGGTGAGGTTCAAGGAAATATTTTATGAGAACTATTTTCCCACGAGCATGCATGGAAGGATGGAGATGCGATTTAGAGTTAAAAATACAGGGGACATGATTTGTTCCCCGATATGCCGCCAAGTTTAATGAATCGGTCAAGGTTCGCTCCACACCAAGTGGATACCGAGGGTGAGAAGCTCGACCAGTTCGAGCGGGTCTTGAAACCTCGCTCTATAACCGTATATACGTGTTCTAAAGTACTTCCTTTGGAATTGTTTTAGAGAAGGCAATAATTGCAAGAAGGTGGTAGCAAGGCGTTGAGCCAATACTGGGAAGGACAAGAAAATTAAGGGAAGGTGGATGGGGAATAAAGGTTGAAGGTGCGGTGAGGAGTGGCGAAGGGTATAAGGGAAAGGTGAGTAGCTCTCTGGGAATCCGTAGTGAAACTAGGGGACTGAAAAGGAGGATGGAGGCATGCAAGACTGCAAGGAAGACTCATTTAGGAGTCTGTCTCAAAGGTAAGGTCGTGTGCTATAATGTGGACAAGAGGGGCATATATTGCATAAACCGTCCCAAGCTCAAGAAGAATCATGGTGCTTTGTATGTGGATCAACTAACCACATGGCAAAGAACCCGCCCAAAAGAAGGGACAGACGGAATAGGGGCACCAATAATGGTAAGTTAACTATTGGGGGGTCCAATAAGAATCGGGTAGTAGATGGCACGTACCTTTAATATGGCTGTCCAAGACGCGATGGCTTCGAGGGATGTAGTCGTAGGTATTATTTCGATCAACGACTTAAATGCATACGTGCTGTTTGACTCGGGTGTTACTTGTTCGTTTATCGCATGTGAATTTACTAGACGATTAGGATTACTTCCCGAAAAGTTGCCCATACCTTTAAACATTTAGGTAGCCAACGAAGAGATAATTCTTGTTGAAGACATTCATAAGAATTATTGCGTAGACATTCGAGGTTGTAAATTATCGGTAGATCTGATACCGATAAAGTTAGCAGAATTCGACGTAATCCTAGGAATGGATTGGTTGATTAATCATGAGGCAATTATAGATTGTCAAAAGAAATGCGTAAATATTAAATCATTAGAATAATCTCATGTAATATTTTACGGGAATAAATCGTCGGGACGTTCGTGTTGTCTTACCATGACATAAACTAGGAAATTATTGAGGAAGGGGTGTGTAGGCTATTTATGTCATGTTGTTGATACCCAGAGAGTGGGAGCAACCATGGAACAAATACCTATAGTGAGTGAGTTCATGGATGTATTTCCAAGTGAGTTACCGGGTCTTTTGCCGGATAGGGAGACCGAGTTCGTAATAGATATTGTGCCAGGAGCGACACCAGTTTCCAGGGCACCGTATCGTATGGCGCCAGTGGAGATGAAGGAGTTGATGGTACGATTTTGAAATTATTAGACAGAAGTACATTCAACCGAGTGTTTTTATGCATGGGAGCAACCTGCATCGCTTTGTTAAGAAGAAGGACAGATCGTTAAGACTTTGTATCGACTACCGAGAGTTGAACAAGTTAACGATAAAGAATAAGTATCCATTGCCCAAGATCGATGATCTTTTTGATCAGTTGAAAGAGACAAAATATTTTTCCAAAATAGATTTAAGGACGGGGTATCATCAGCTACAGGTTAGAAACAAAGACGTGCCAAAGAAAGCATTTAGGACTCGTTATGGTCATTACGAGTTTCTGGTGATGTCATTTGGATTGACTAATGCACCTGCTGCATTCATGGACATGATGAACAGAGTGTTCAAGCAATATTTGGACAAGTTCATTGTGGTATTTATTGATGATATTCTAGTCTACTCTAAGACGCCAGAAGATCATGTTGAACACCTAAGAATAGTGTTGGAGACATTAAGGAAGGAGAAGTTATATGCGAAGTTCACTAAGTGTGAATTTTGGTTAGAGAGGGTACAGTTTTTAGGTCATGTCATTGACCATGAGGGGATTTTAGTAGATCCAGCGAAGGTGGAAGCCGTGATTAATTGGGAACAACTGAAAATGCCGACTAAGGTACGGAGTTTCCTAAGGTTAGCGGGTTACTATCGGAGATTCATTCAGGACTTTTCGAAGTTAGCTACTCCGTTGACTAACTTGACGAGGAAGACGATGAAGTATGTATGGACTGAGAAATGCGAAGATAGTTTTCAAGAACTGAAGAAGAAGTTGAGTGAAGCGCTTGTTTTGTCATTGCCCGATGACACAGGAAATTTCTTGGTTTATAGCGATGCGTCGCATAGAGGACTTGGTTACGTGCTCATGCAGCATAACAAAGTCATTGCGTATGCATCTAGGCAGTTGAAGGATTATGAGAAAGTTTACCCTACTCATGTTCTGGAACTGGCCGCGGTGGTGTTTGCCTTAAAAATATGGCGACATTATCTTTATGGGGAAAAGTGTGAGATATACACGGACCACAAGAGTCTAAAATATATCTTCACACAGAAGGAGTTGAATATGAGACAGAGGAGGTGGCTAGAGTTGATAAAGGATTACGACTGTGAAATCCTGTATAACCCTGGAAAAGCCAATGTAGTGGCCGACGCCTTGAGTAGAAAGGGTCGGGAGAAGTTGTTTATGTTAACAGCTCAAACTGAGTTAATAGCAGAGATGGCTAGGATGGAGTTAGAGGTGAAGTTGCCAATTGAGGCGGATCAGAGACTGTTTGCGACAGAGATTCAATCTACCATCGTAGAGAGAATCAAGGAGGTGTAGCTCAAAATAGATGAATGTGGCCAGATGAAGAAGCGGTTGACCAATGAAAAAGATATTAACTTTAGTCTTGATAATGAGGGATTATTAAGATTTGAGGGAAGAATTTGGGATCCAAATGAGACGGAATTAAAAGAGCAAGTTTTATAAGAGGCTCATAGTTCGAGGTACTCGATTCATCCTGGTAGTACTAAGATGTATCAAGACCTTCGACAGAGCTTTTGGTGGCCGAACATGAAGAGAGAAATAGCTGAGTATGTGAGTAGGTGCTTGACTTGTCAAAGAGTTAAAGCCGAACATCAATGACCAAGTGGCTTGTTACAGTCATTGGAGATTCCAGAGTGTAAGTGGGAGCATATCACGATGGACTTTGTGGTGGGACTTTCGACGACTCAGAAGGGATATGATGCGATTTGGGTAATAGTGGACCGGTTAACGAAGTCGGCTCACTTTTGCCAATTCGAATTAAGTATAACTTAGATCAGTTAGCTACACTCTATGTTAAGGAAATTATTTCCAGACATGGAGCACCTATTTCGATAGTGTCAGATTGTGACCCACGATTCACATCAAACTTTTGGAGAAGTCTTCAAGAGCAGTTGGGGACGCAGTTGAAATTGAGTACGGCGTATCATCCACAAACCGATGGACAGAGCGAGAGAAAAATTCAGACGTTAGAAGATATGTTGAGATCTTGCATCATGGATTTCATAGGTAGTTGGGATGATCATGTACCATTAGTAGAATTTGCGTATAACAACAGTTATCATGCAAGCATAGGTATGCCGCCGTATGAAGCTTTGTATAGGAGGAAATGCAGAATGCCATTGTATTGGGATGAAGTGGGAGAACGCCGAATGCTAGGACCGTAATTAGGTGCGAAATGACGGAAGTGGTGAAGTTGATTCGATGCTGCCTCTGAATAGCGGCTCAAGATGCATAAAAGAAAGAAATCGCAGAGACTTACATCGCAAGAATAGAGAGTTTGAGGTAGGCTCAGACGTATTTCTAAAGGTATCTCCTCAGAAAGGAAAGATACGCTTTGGAAAGAAGGGAAAACCCAAGATTTATAGGACCTTTTGAAGTATTAGAGCGGGTAGGTGAGGTAGCTTATAGGGTAGCGTTACCTCCAGACCTAGAGCGAAAACATAATGTATTTCACGTTTCAGTGTTACGTCCTTACAAATCGGATTACAAGCACATGATAGAATTTGAGCCTATTCAAATCGAGAAGGATTTAACATATGAAGAGATGCCGATTCAAATCATCGATAGAAAAGAGCAAGTTCTGCGAAACAAGGTAATATCGTTAGTAAAGGTGTTATGGAGGAACCACGATGTCGAAGAAGTATCGTGGGAATTGGAAGAGAAGATAAAGAAGATTTATCCTCTTTTGTTTGAGTAAAGTAGGGCGAGATTCTAGGGACACAATCTTTATAAGGGGGGAAGAATGTAACGACCGAGAAATTCAGATCCTTTGTAAAAATATTTGAAAGAATTAAATAATGAATAAAATAATATTATTTGTTATTATAAGTGTTAATAAGATGTATGTCGTTCTATAACCTAGAAACGCCGGAATATCGTAGAATTCGAACCACATGAATGAATTAAAGTGTTTGAATTTCCAAGACAAAAATAAATGTTTTCTGAGAAAATTTACAAAAAAAACTATTCACCGTTTATCGCTCGGGAATTATTTTTGAACTTCCGAGAAATACGTAACGTTAGAATATCGAGGCGAGATGGATTATGTAATAATAATCTAAGTATGGAAAATGCAATAATTCGCATGCGGACTTAAATTGAGAATGTATGTATTAAAAATCTAATGAAATGGAATGGTGAATATTTTATAAAGAGTAAGTTCAATATGAGTAAGATGTAAACCTATGTGGGATTTATTATCAAGCTCAAGTATTTAGTTGATGAAGCCCAAATTAATTAATGCAAGCCCAAAGGATAAGTTGATTAGATTAAGAGCTAAGCCCAAAGGGTGATCCACTAGTTGCATAGGATCCATGGGGCAACCCATGGGTGAAGTAGTGGGCAAGCACTTTGTGTGATGGGCAAGAATTAACATGAATAGTAAAGAGGTTAACTAAGGAGGTGGGATGACATAAAGACCATAATACCCTAACCTTGGCCCCTCTATAAATAGCAAGCTTGGATTTTTCATTTACTTGTTCAAATTTCATCCAACAAACTCTCTCAAACAACTTATTTGTTAGAGCTCAAAAGCACTTTGAAGCTAAAACCTTCCATTGTTAGTTTTCAAATAAGAAGTACTAGTTCATCAAAGGTAAATTATCTTTTCTCTTCCATCTCTATCATAGTAGGGTGATAAGAGAATTGTAACCTAATGAACATATATGTTAAGAACACATGGGAAGTGGATAAGCAATGAACTTAAGCCGAATGAGTTGAATAAGCAACTTGAACCTAAATAAGTTGATGAACTTATGAAGAATTTGCCATTTGTTGTTATAAGCATGAGAAATTGTAGTTAATAAGTTAAATAAATCATTGACTTATGAGAATAAGTCAAAACCTACTTTGATGATAAGTTAGTGTAATAAGTAACATGAAATGTTTATATGTTGATTAAAATCCACCTATAATGATTAGTAATGAGGTTTCGCCAGAATTTACACGATTGGACGATAATCGTCGAATTCGTGAAATTCTCGGAATGGAGGTCGTATTTTGTGTTTGAAGTCGTAAATGTTGGTTTTCGATGGAGACAAGTCATATTTGGCATTATAGAGTTGCGAACTCGAAAATGGCTAAATTCTGACTTAGAACGAAGAAACGAGCGTTGAACGATCACAAACGTTTATCGTTTTCGTTAAAATGGACTAGTAGGGAAATTTTAGCAAACGAAGTAAAATAGATAAAATTCTTGCATAAACGCATAGAGTACGTAATTTGTGACCCGTAGGCGCTTGAACGAGCCAATTCGGACTTATAACGAAGAAGTTACGAGTCCGGGAATCTCAACTTTTAAAAAATATGTCCAAGTTTTCTACGGTGCAGGATGGTGGCGCAAGACCACCAAAGGAAAATAAGTCCATGTATGGCAATACTAAAAATAGCCCTCGGCCTCACCGCAAACTTCGTCTTCAGCGGTAGCGACATATAATAATTCGAGAGACTCGCGGCAACTCCGAGTCTGGGTTTTTGATCAATAAGTTGTGACGCAGCATAGCGACACCAAGTCTGATAAGCCGTATTGCAGCTACCAACTTCATAACCTATATAGTGAAGAATGTTTACAAATTGAACATGAATAGTAATTGTTAAATTAAATAAAGATATTAATGAAACATTGTTAAGACATATTAAAACTTAAGTATGCACACTTAAGGTTAAGATTAAGTCAATTACTTATGAACGTAAGAATGATGTAACGGAAAGCTGGAACCGATAATAACAAATCTAATACGTATTTAGATTGAGAAAAAGGGTAAGATTCTTTATGAACCATGTGTGATCATTCATGACCTAATGTTCTATGTTATGCTATCATCTAATGGAGAGACCTTAAAGACGTAAAGTGCACGTGTTATAAACTGTAGCAGAGGCTAAAGGCAAATACTCTAACCCTTGTTCCAGTTCGATCTGGACAAGTCTTTGTGATTCATGTATTCTTTGTTTGAGTTAGTATCTGAGGAAGTCAAAGTGAATCCTTTCGGCTAGACGTATGCTATGTTATTCTATCAAGTGTTGATAAGGATTTACCAAACTAATATTGTTACGGTTTTCAAAAGTAGACTGAATATTCTAAACTGTTTTGTCGTCAAACGATAGGCACATGAGGTTGCCACAACTTAAACGTATACATATTTAATGAATGTAGTGTTGATCAACATAGAGTACTATAAGTTTGATCACCTAGACGCTTTCAGTAAGCTATATTTGGACTTACGGACTTCGTCTTAGGGATGTCCTTTTCAAAGTACTTATGAAATGCTTACGGTCTTGAACCAGAATTTATGTTTTACTGAATATTGTAGTTGTAAAACATTTTGAATGAAAAGACGTGCTATTGTGAATTATCGATAGTACTTTGTAACTATTGTTCAGTTATTGAAGATATACGATTCCTATGTTTCAAGCATGCGATTTTCCTAGAATTGTTGTACTTGCTGAGCTAGTTAGGCTCATTCTTGCTTGAACCATATTAATGCAGCTAAGACCGAACGGACCGATGGATCCGCCAAGAATAAAGGGAAGGCGAAGGCGAACCCATAGATTACATATGTAATAGTATAGGTTTTGTAAGGAATAATATTGATATTATGACAAAGACAAGGTATTGGTTGTAAAGAACCTGGGAAATGTAAATATTCTTTTGATATATATATAAGACATATCCGTTCTTTTGAGGCATTTCAATTGAATGTTTATGTGAACTGTAGCACCGTGTAGCACCATCTGTCAGGTTGGAAGATACCCGAATTTGGGGGCGTCACAATGGTGTTGATTAAATATAAGTATAATATGCAGATGTTTGTTCAATTATTATTTTTACAAAAGTAAGTCTGGAATGACTTGACGACACTCTACTTTTCCTAAAGTAGTCTGAACTGTGACAACCCCAAAATAGGTCCATTCCACCCAACCTATTCTGAGTCACCAAATACATGGTACAGAAAACAACTAAAACTTTATTACAACAATTGTTGTGCAAAATACAACAACACATATGTTGTCAATTTTAATACAAATATATACCAACTGTGGCTCTCATCCCAACCTTGGATAACACGTCACAATGGCACCTTACATAAAGGTATAGTCAAAAACTATTTTAGAAATTAGAATCTTTGGGAAGTGCTCAAGAAAACCTTCGTACATGGGAGGCCATGCGTTTAGGTTATTATAGATATCATATGTCCACAGAATTATCCTTGGTTGACCCAATAGACCCCAAAGAAAAATGAGAAGATTACTATCATATTATTTCCAATGGTGAGTCTTCTCTTGACATATCATTATCTCCATTGTCTCTAATTGAGAATTATATAAACACCAAGATTATATAGGTAGTGCTCGTAGATATACTCAGCAAGTGGATGTGCACAACCCTGTCTTATGATGACACGAGGTTGTATGTCATTAGACATCTTGTATGATAGTGGCAAAACACCCTTCCAACGTTGGGTTCGCCTCACCCTATTTGATCATTTCACATTTTCACTTAAAGCTAAAGATATTCAATTATAAATTCAATGGTCATGATCATATCAGTCAACAATTCAACTTTGCACTACTGGCCAAAGGGAACCCATAGTCATGATCATACCAAAAATCTACCCATCTTTACACTCAAGCCAAAGAGAAATATCATCATTAGAGTTATAAAAATGTTATATATGATAATAAAAACAATATGATCAACAACTTCATTTAATCTCAAGAGTAATATTCATAAATCAACTATAATTTGGTCAGGAAAAGAAACCAATTTTGTCGTGAATAGTAACTCATGAATAGTAACTCATGAATAGTAACTCATAAATAGTAACTCATGAATAGTAACTCATGAATAGTAACCTCGACATGAAAAAGGTAGAAATTCCACAATAAAATCCATACCAATATTTCGGTATAATGATATTGAAAGAATAACATTTCTTAAATTTATAAACAATTTATTTTAATTTTTTACACTTTACTAAATAATGCATTTAATCATCCTAAAATGCTAAACTCAGAAATTTTCATCACCAATAACCAAAACCCTCATCAAAAATATGCATATACCTCATATAGGATTCTCAAGCCATAAAATCTTATTTTCCAATTTTCTTACTTCACATAACATATTTAATTCATTTACTAATAACTAATCCATTTTCATAAAAAATACCAAATCGATGAAACAAACTTTCTTTTACTCGATTTAGCATAATATAGTTCCATATTGAACATATATTTTTCTCGAATTTTTTAAAATTCATTTACTATTTTTATATAGCCAAAAACAAATTAGAATATTTAGACATTTATCATAAATCGTACTTTTATCCAAAAATTCAAAGTTTACCGGTATATACATTATATACATGTACTCCCAATAAAAATTTCACCAATTTTGGAGTTAACTACAAGGAGTTATAAGGGTTTACTTTTAAAATAGTATTTTTCCATAAAATTCATAACTCCTAATCTATACATCCAAAAATCGCCATTTTTGAACACAATCTAGAAAACTCATCAAATTATCATTTCAAATTTTTCCAGAATTTTTGAAGGTGGAAAATATTACGAAACTGAAAAACATAATAACCACTTTATCCCTTACCTCAAAAGAGCAGATACCGATTGGAATATCGAATGTAAAGCCAAAGAAACTTCCTTCCAATAGCAGCATCTCTCAAAGTATCTAAATACTCACAAAAATACGCTCGATCATATAGAGAGAAAGAAAACTTGTTTCTGGTGTGATTTTCAATTCTAATATAAGCACCTATTTATAGGAAAATGCTAGATCATGAGTAAGATAATTCCTCTCATATTCTTTAAGTTGTCGAGAGGCATAGGCTGTGACTTTCCCATGTTGCATGAGAACACATCCCTAACCCTTTTGTCCGAAGCATCATCAGTAGATGACAAATCCTCTCGAGGCAGGATGGTATTGTCGAGCAGTCTTTGAAATAAGTCTCCTCTTGAGTTCTTGAAAACTCTTCTCACATTCCTCGCCTCAATCAATTTTGTATCTTTCTAAGTCAGCTGAGTTAATGGAGTAGCGATTCGAGAAAACCCTTCTACAAATCTCCGGTAATAACCAGCTAAGCCGAGAAAGCTACGTACTTCGGTCACTGACTTAGGTTGCTCTCAGCTTTGAATTGCTTCAATCTTTGTCGGGTCAACAGATATTCCATGATTTGATATCACGTGCCTAAGGAATGCTACCTCCTCAAGCCAGAACTCGCATTTCTTCAACTTGGCATAAAGCTTATTTTCACGAAGCTTTTGGAGTATTAGCTTCAAGTGTTGCTCATGATCTTCACGACTTTTGGAGTAAATGAGGATGTCATCAATAAAGACTACCACAAAGTGATCCAAATATTCCTTGAAGACTCGGTTCATCATATCCATGAAGGCAGCAGGAGCATTAATCAATCCAAAAGACATGACTAGGAATTCGTCATGCCCGTACCGAGTTATGAAAGAAGTCTTTGGAATGTCATCAGTTTTAATCTTCAACTGATGATATCCAGAACGAAGATAAATCTTTGAAAAGAATTTGGCTCCTTACAACTAGTCAAACAGGCCATCAATGCGTGGCAACGGGTACATATTTTTTATGGTGACATGATTTAACTCCAGATAATCAATACAAAGTCGCATACTCCCATCTTTCTTCTTCACGAATAGAACATGAGCACCCCAAGGAGACGTACTAGGACGAATAAAGTCAATGTCTAACAATTCCTGCAGTTGGGTCTTTAACTCCTGAAGTTAAATAGGAGCCATTTGATATGGAGCTTTGGAAATGGGTTTTGTACCGGGTTCAAGGGCGATACAAAATTCAATTTCACGCTCTGAGGGTAGGCCAGGAAGTTCTTCAGGGAATACGTCAAGAAATTTATTAATAATAAAAATATCATTCAAAATTGACGTATTTTTGATTAAATCCGTGACATGAGCTAAGAAAGCTTGACATCCGTTTTTCAATAAACGAATAGATTTATGCCTTGAGATGACAGTGATTGATTTTAATGGTTTGGTTGCTTGAATTCGCATAATAGGTTGGTTAGGAATATGAAAGCTAACAACCTTACGAAAATAATCAATTTTTGCATGATGAGTAGTTAACCAATCAATCCCTAGAATTACGTCAAATTCAAGTATTTTCAATGAAATAAGATCGACAGGTAATGTGAGGGTACCGATTCGAACCAAACAAGACTTATAAACAGTGGATGTAATGAAGGTTTCTCCCAACGGAGTTTCAACGGATAAGTCAAAGTCAAATTTCTCGAGAGTCAAATTTAAACGTTGAGCGCAAGTAGAAGAAATAAAAGAATGGGTAGAACCGGTATCAAATAAGGTATATACTTCGCTAGAGTTTATAATAAGCTTATATGTGATGACCTTGTTTGGGTTCCTTGCTTTCTTGGAGGTCACGACAAACGCTCTCCCTTGAACTATTGGTTTTGACTTGTCTGGGACGACATTTGGTGTTACCGTTCCAACTGAACTTGGCTTCGTACTGCGATAGGGTCATGTTGTTTTGCTCCAGTTTAATGAACTTTACCTCTTTCATGTGGCGAATACTTTTGTGAAAGTACTTATCGTTGAACAGTTCTTAGAACTTCTCCCAAGTCATCTTTAGTGGAGCAGGTTGAGTACGCTTTACCAATTCCCACCAGTAATCTGCCTCTCCTCGTAATATAAAGGTGGCAAGGGGAACCTTTGGCTCCTCGAAGCATCCCAAGACATCAAATATCTTGGTGACCTGCTTTATCCACGTCTCCGCCATAAGTGGTTTTAGCTCTCCAATAAACTTCGATGGTCCCAGCCTTGAACTGCTTAAGCGACTGGCCAAAGAGTTTCGGTGTTTCCACCGCATTTTTGGACGGAGATGCTCTCACTTTGATGTTGCATGAATTGCATAAAGCCTCTGAACATCCCATCATTCGTCATTTGGTCAGTGTTATTGTTTTCCTGAGGATTATTGCCTTCTTGATGTACATTATCCTGGGTATTGATCTGTGGTGACTCAACGGCCTCCTGTGCTCCATTGCTATTCTCAACATTCTCGGATGACATTTTCAAATACTGCCACAAAACAAGGGTTAATTGACATGCAACATATTATCCCTATATTCTTACCGACCAGTTAAATAACAAATAAACTTAGGTAGGTCATACTAGCGAAGGAATTTTCCATCTCTCCCCTCCTAGTTCTTGTCTCACATCTCAGCCAGGGATCATGTCCCTAAGCTTTGATACCAACTATGACGCCCCCAAAATAGGTATACATCACCTATCTTGAGTCGCCAAAAATATGGTACAAAATTCAAATACAAACTTAAATATACAACATGAGCTGTGAGTTTTAATACAAATAATGTCATCTAGACTGTATTCAAACTCAAAATAAGTCCTCATTACATTTATTATCACACTATTTCACGAATATTGAGGGACTACTAATGCAAACATCTCCGGACCACTACCAGCTCCCCGACTAGTCCCAAATATATTCTCATTTCCTGAGAGAACAATGAAAGAAAAGGGTGAGCTCAACTAGCCCAAGAAGAAATATTATGACTAAGATAATGCGGAATAAATTATCGTTAGCCTTCAACAGTGTTAAACTGATAAAATATAATAAACATCAAGTTTAACTGCAGTGGAACCAGCAGTCCATTAGAAGAGTCAAGTAGAGCATTACATCTACTCTCTTCTATAATTTAAAAGAATTTATCATCAATTTTATCACTGAGACTTAGTTTAATAAATAATCGAAGCACTACGTCTAAGGATATTCATTAGTATCACGACCACAAATTATCCATGCACTACGGGCCAAGGATATTTGTGTTTTCATCAATGGTCATGATCATGCCAATAACTATCCATCAATGAACTACGGGTCAATGATGACTTTTACCACATCATTTGTAACATTACGGTTAATGATTATCTGGAAGAATAATCCTTATGCATAATCATACAGAGTCCATCTATGCACTACAGGCCAAGGATGACTTTCATAACAATATAAGCATGAGGATGATGACAATGTTATAATAATTCAATTAAATTAAAGTACATGATAAATTTTAAATATTTATAATTTAATTTATCCAGAATTAAATAATATCCAAATTGTCAAAATGATACTGCTTTGTGGAGTAAAATTCAAGAATAATATTATATCAAAAATGATTTGGACCAAAAAGAAATCAATTTGTGTCATGAATAGTACCTTGGGTGAATAGTAACTGAGTGAATAGTACCAGTGAATAGTAACTTCTGGAATAGTAACCCCGTGAATAGTACTCTGGCATGAAAAAGTTAAAACTTATCAAGAATGCTCAGAATAATATTTCCATGAAAAGATATTGGATGAAACGCAAATATCAAGGATATTCTACTAATTTCATGGAATATAGAAGCCAAAACTTTAACAAAATGAGTATAGAATTTGGAATCTGAAATGAAATAATATTACTTACATACTATAGAGTATGGAAGAAACTATTATTTTATACTAATACTGAACAAAAATAACACCCCTTACCTTAAAAAGAAGAGTATTTCGACTGGTAGGGCGGGGTTATTCTTGAAGAAAACTTTCACTATTTTCTACGCTCAAAGCTTCTTAAAACTCTAAAGAAATACGCTCAATGTGACGCCCCCAAAATAGGTATACATCACCCATTCTGAGTTGTCAATACATGGTACAGAAACAACTACAACTTTATTATTACAACAGTAAAACTGTAAGTTTGAATACAAATATTATCTTCTAGACAATATCTATACTCAAATAAATCCTCATCACATTTATTGATACATTAATTTACAAAATGGTGAGGACTACTAAACAACTCTCTCTAAAACCTTCATTCCATACCCAGGCTAAATTTTCGCTTATATTCTACGCCTCCACGAGAAGAAAAATGGAACAAAAAGGAAAAGGTGAGCTCAACTAGCCCAAAAGAATAATATTATGACTAAGATAATATACAACAAATTATCGTTAGTCTTCAACAGAAAAAAATCTAATAGAATACAATAGACAACAAATTTTAAATCAATATTCGCGTGAAATAATAATTCATTAGAAGAGTTAAGTAGAGAATGCAAACTACTATCTTCTATGTATGAATTTAAAAGTTCATCGTCTATCTTTTATCCTGTAACATCAATCAATATATATCTGGAATCAAATATTCATCTTTGCACTCAGAATAAAGATATTCATCGATTGGTCATGTTCATCTAAACACTGTTCATCTTTTTGCACTTTCTGGGCCAAAGATATTCTTCAGAAATCATTCATCTTTGCACTACTGGTGAAAGATATTCCATAATATCATCATTTAAGATGAAGATGATGAAAAATATTTTTAAAAAACGAATCCGATTGAAACAAAATGACAAGGATTAAGGATTAAGGATTCGTACTTTGTTTTATCCATGTTCAAAAATACCTCAAAAATAATCATAGTGGTGTAAAATTGAGAATGATCAAAACATGGATACTGATCAAAGCTAGTATCCGAATAGATATTTTGGACAAAAGAAGAAATTTTATTTTTAAATTGAATAGTGCCGTATTAGTGAATAGTATCAGTATCGTGAATAGTCTTAGTATACATGAATAGTAACTCAGACACCAAAAGATAGAAATTTCACAAAAACATCTTCACGCTTTATGAATAGTACTACGTGAATAGTAACTCGTGAATAGTTATTCATGAATAGTAACTCATGAATAATAACTCATGAATAGTAACCCCAAGCATGGAAAAGTTCCAAATTTGATAAAAAGTTTCAACCAATATTTCAGCATAATGATATTGAAGAAATAATATCATTTGAGAAGAAAATAACATCCCTTACCTCGAAAGATTAGTACTTCTAGCTGGAATACCGGGTATAGTGCTGAAGGGAACTTGCACCGTCTAACAATACTCAAAGTATACTCAAAATACTCACAAGAATAAGCTCGATAATATAGAGAGAGAAAACTTCAGTTTCTGGTGTGATTTTCAATTCTAACCTAAGCACCCTATTTATAGGAAAATGCTTAGAACACCAAAGCAGAAAATTTAATAAAATATTAATATATATTATAAATTTCCTACGCCAACCTTCCAAGAACTGAATTCAGCTCATTCAACACACATGTGTAACACACCATAATGAAAAAAACGTTTTTGTTATTTAAAATATTTTAAACTTCCAAAAATCAATTATTTCGGAGACTTGAACTTCAATAATTCATAATAAATAGCCCTTTTATCGGAAAATTCAAATCTAAGCTAGTTTTTATAGGAAATTCAATTCTCTACAACTTTGCGTAAAGAAAGTTTTTCAATTCCAAATGTAAATTGACCAAAATCCATAAGCCAGGCGATTTTACAAAGCTATAATCAAATTTCGGTCGATAAATGGGGTCCAATTTACATGTTTAACATGTTTTAAACATTTATTGCAACAAAAATACTCTTCCTCCTCGTATACTCATATATCCCACATTCGTTGTAAAAATATCACCATTATTATATTATTAAAATATAATAATATATTTAAATAAATTATTTTATCAAAAAAGATAAAATTTCAATTTTCAACAATTGTCACATTAAAATTTTTCTCCATCTATATCCACATAAAATCAATATTTTTCTCATCATATGAATTAATAATTAATTATTCACAAATAATATTACGAAATCACAATATTAACAACCGGCGGTTCAGGAAAGAGGGGGCTTTCCAATAAGAATTTCTCCTTCTTGGCCGCATTAGGTGACCAAACCTCTCCTTAGATGTAACTTTCTAGACATTGCCAACCAATAATGTTATCTAATAATATTATTCAAATAATATGAATTATTGCTTCGATAAATAAAAATCGTGTAATGACAATTATTGAAACAATGACAATATAAAATATCAATGCGTGAATTATTAAATCAATAAAATCTTGAACAATAATTACAGAACCATTATTGAGTAGTGCCTTCTTACGTAGGAATCAACAATTGGTGCAATACTGGTGTCTTTCGTGTTTTAACCAAAGG
The DNA here is from genome assembly GCA_020205615.1 of Panax quinquefolius. Taxonomy (NCBI): domain Eukaryota; kingdom Viridiplantae; phylum Streptophyta; class Magnoliopsida; order Apiales; family Araliaceae; genus Panax; species Panax quinquefolius. Next base: position 83,121,628 of record CM035172.1, on the reverse strand, counting down.
TATATTTTAACGATGATTAACTGTGAATAACTACGCCAGTTATTTTTAAACAACTTATATTTGTTGTTTTCTTCATCCAATCGCTTTCAGTTATGGGGCCCACACATGGTCAGCTACGTCAATTAATATTCCCGACGATTTAATATTCCACGACCAAACGAATATTCCCTAATAAACAATGAATATTTTATAACCACTTGCTTATTTTTGAAATATTTGCGTATTTTACCCTAACTATCCACATTAATCAAATCAACCCTTACTATTTCAAAATAATAAATAGAAAAATTAAATTTCATTAATAATAAGTTGGGGTCTTACACTCAATATTATAGAAGAAGAATTCTCTGATTCTGGTGTGATTTTCAATTCTAACTAAGCATCCTATTTATAGGAGAATGGAAGGATACTATTTGAAATTTTTTTATCACGGGTGAATAGGGATCATACAGGCGATCGAAAAATTTTGACTGATTTTCAAAGTTTTACTATGCATAATAAAATATAATATATTTTATTTTTCATAAAAAACAAAACTTCTTATAATATATATTATATATATACATTCCCTGCAAACCAAATTTCCCGTGAACCATCCCACTTATTCCACTTGTGGGCCACACCTCAAATGTCATCATCACATGTGGGCCCCACCTCTTATTATATATACTGAATAACTTTCTACTGATTAATCTGCAAAATGGGTAAGTGGGGGTCCATATAATAAGCAATACTTCATAAAAATCCCCACAATATTTTTAACAACATTTATTCATATTATTATAACTCGCAATACTAACAACCAGATCGTTCCCAGGAAAGAGGGGGCTTTCTGATAAGGATTTCTCCCTATTGGCGCGCAATTAGGTGACCAAATCTCTCCTCGATAGAACTTTCTAGACATTGTCAATATTGCAAATAATAATATGAATAACTTTGTTGTCTCAATTATTGATTTAATAATATAAAAAATATAGACAATAATTGAATCAAATAACATGAGATCCTATGCAGCAATTACTGTAGCAATAATTGAATAAAACTGAGTGACTTCTAACATAAGCATCAATAATCAATATCGTGTGCTACTATGCAACCACACGTATTACTGTACTTTTATCACCGGGTATTTCAACAGTAAACGATAAAACTTCAGCCGTTATTTTCATAAAAAGATATTTCTGTCATTTTCTCATTCTGACAATAATTACGTTGTGGGGTCCACCAATGATTGCGCCGTCATACGAATATTCCCTGTTAAAACGAATATTCCTCGACCAATCAAATATAATATAACAACTTGCGTACTTTGCAAAATTTATAAATATTACCCACAACTATAACATTATATCAAATTCAATCCTTAATATTCAAAAATGATATTTATAGAAAATTCATCTTTATTTATAAAAGTTGGGGTCTTACACTCAACTTATCACTTTATTACTTGTTGACTACTTGTGTGTTGTGCGTAATTGGAATTATAGATTTAATAAGTTTTTAGCGTCGTTGCCGGGGAAAGATAATTGAGTTTATTACTTTCAATATCAGTTTAATTATATAAGTTTTAGTTAAACACTTTTCTTTTTCTTTTTGTTTTATTTTTTGTTTTAGGTTCTCTTGAATAGTGCATGCAAACTCGATCAAAGAAGCCAGAACTAGAACCTTATGAGGACGATATCGAGAGAAAGTTTCAGCGGTTGAGTAAGTGGATAAAAGAGACTAGAGAGAACTTAGAACAACAAGAGATAATGACTGCGGATGATCAGAAATCATTGTAAGAATATAACATACCGAGGGATACAGAGATTCAGTCGAGTATTACCAAACCTGCTATTACAGCTAACAATTATGAGATAAAGTCTGGTACAATACAAATGATTCAGTACTCAGTGCAGTTTGGGGGTTTGGCTAACGACGATCCGAATGAGCATCTGGTGAGCTTTCTAGAAATATGTGATACCTTCAAGTATAATAAGGTATCAGATGACACAGTGAGGCTTCGGTTGTTCCCATTCACACTGAGAGATAAGGCAAAAAGTTAGCTACATTCATTTCCAGCAGGTTCAATTACTACTTAGGATGACCTGGCTCAGAAGTTCTTAGCAAAATTCTTCCCACCAGCGAAAACAACAAAAATGAGGAATGAGATTAGTAAATTTTGAACAACAACATGGGGAATCAATATATGAAGTAGCGAGAGGTATAAAGAGTTATTGAGGAAATGTCCACATCACGGATTACCGAAGTGGTTGTAGACGAACACCTATTATAATGGGTTGAACATTAATCTTCAGAAAAGCATAGACTTAACGTTGGGAGGAGACTTTACGGCTAAGAGTTTTGAGGAGGCATACGATTTGATAGAGACCATGGCAGCTAATAACTACTAGTGGTCAACTGCAAGAATAACTCAACCTAAGGCAGCTGGAGTATTAGAAGTAGATGGAGTTACAGCTTTAGTAGCTCAGATATCTGCATTGTCGAAGAAAATGGATGCCCTCACGGGAGTACAGGTTTATCAAGTAACATATGTATGTGAGTTGTGTGCGGGGGAACATCCGACAGATCAATGTGCAATAAATCTGATAGCAGTACAGTTTGAGGCTCAGGTATCTGTACTTCTTTGTCAGTACCCTGGATTTCTCAATGTGCAGATGATTCTGTCTAAGTGGGTATTTATGGACCCTGAGTTTGTTTGTTTTGTTCTTTTAGAAAGACAACCAATTTTGCTATCTGATTTCTTAGTCTCTCGAACTCCTCTCGGGAAACAAGAGTAGATTCAGGTTGGTCACTTGTAGCCATGTCTGAAGGTGGGCTTAGTGCCTTTTTGGACTTTGAACGGGTAACGGGACCAATTGTTTTCCTACGAAAAGACAATGTAGTTTAGTCTGGATAAACATTAAGAGGCTGCATGCTATGCAATGTGTCTATTTTAAGAGTTTTTTAATGTTCTCCTGTAAAACAGATGTCAGTTGTTTTGATGACATGATAGCATGACAAGTTTTGATAGGGAAAAGAATGCATATTTACATCTTCGTTTATAATTTTCATAGCATTGGGATTTACCTGGAATTGTAATTTATATGGAATTTATATGGAATTGAAATGGAAAGGCATGAAGAGACTTTCCTTCGTGTTTGGTTTAATAGAGGCTGACCTATCATAGGCTACTCTCGCGGCTTTTTGAAATTTCAGGTTCCCTGATCATCGCAATTTACTAGATGGGAAGTTAATCCAATTTTTTAATTGGAGCGGATCTGAGTGGTGCCTTTCCTGAGCCTCGTGGGATTAGTCTCCCTTGAGCCTAGTAATCAAACACCGATGAGTTTGCCTCTTGGTGGAGGAATCACACAACATACATTCACATACATTGTATCTCACCGTATAAAATGATGACATGGTGTGATGCACTAATACCACATGCAGATATTGTGCGTGGAACTAAAGTGCGGTAAATAAAGCATTCGTTCACATCCATTCAATGTAAATGCAGAATTCATACATAAGCAGATAAGAAAGGTTTTTGAAAGGGTTGAAAAGTGGCTTAAGCCCTCTACTGTCCCCAGCAGAGTCGCCACCTATCGGCGTCAGAAAAAATTTACTCTGTTATTTTCTACCCTTTATGTTATCAATTTTGTTAAGCTTTGTTTGAAAATGAGAGTTTAAAAAGAGTCCGATATAAAATGTCGACGATTTGAAAATTAGAGTCGTCAGTTGGTAGATTTAAAATGGTTGTACCAACTCAACTGATTTTGAAAAGGTTTACACAAAGGCCTAATGGTTGGACTCTGTTTAACAGGCCTTGGAAACCAAGATTCATAGAGTTTGTGGGCTTGATTAAGCGGGGGAAAGGTGTTAGGCACCCCCCGACTTTCGTGAAAACATGATTACCGCAACTTTTCAATTCCTTAATTATCTGAATTGTGTGTGTGTTTATTGGGCCTATATGTAGTTATTTGAAAGTGCTGTTATGCCTCATTTGTACCTATATACAAAGGGTTTGATTTATATAAAAGTTTAATTTTAGGCAAGATATAGCAATTATGTTTTGAAAACAGGCTTTCAAACCCTTATGCTCAATAGTAATTGAGGCCTTTGATACTTCCATTTTATTCCGTATTCGGCTTGATTTGATTTTATTTCGAGATGCGATGTATTGTCGAGAAAATAAGATAAATATCAGTGTTGGGCTTTTTATGAGCATGAAAGCCATCTAAGAATATCCAGACACCATAAAAAAATTTCAAGCTGGTTACACAACTAAAAAGTGTCCATCGTGGGAACCAGATCTAGATCCGTTAGCTGAATCTTAGACCTCGTGGCTCCTAGGCTCACATGATTGATAAATATTTACAAAACAAGAAAGAAAACTAGATTTAAATATATCTTAGCCATTCTAGCTCAAATGTTCCAGTTTAGCAACTTTTGAACCGGTTGAAAGTTAGAGATGGCTAGATTTAGATAAATCTAGTCCACAGGCTGGAATATTAAGGATTTATATTAAATAAGAAGTTAAAACATATATTTAAAAGTAGTAAGTAGTCTATATATATATATATATATATATATATATATATATATATATATAAAATAGTAAAAGGCCACGAATTGGAAATCCAGGCCAAGTAGTAGAAAGTTTCAAATCTAAAAAAATCTTACAGTGGGCTTCCAAAAAGACTTCAGACCACTTTCGAAAACTTCTTCACTCCCGCCTTTGAAACTCCGACCTTCTTCTTATTCTTTTCTCGATTGTACTTTGAAACAGCTTCACTCCCACCTTCCACAATGAGAGCTTTCTCCAACAGAGTAAAAAACAAATTGATTTGTTATTACTACTACCTTGCTGAAAATCCACGGCTTTAACCCATTCTCAAACCTCCTTGCTTTTCTTACTTCAGTGTCCACCTGATGTGTAGTGAATCTGGCTAACTCCTTACATTTGGCAGCGTATTCTGACACGAACATATTCTCTTGCTTTAACTTTAGAAATTTTATCTCCATTCTTGCTTGTATACTTGTTGAGAAATAGTTTTCAAAAAATAGAGTTTTGATCCTTTCCCATGTCACGACTCCTGCTGTGACACCCCCAAATCCTGGTACTTCATTTCCTCAAGATTTGGTGTTCACTTAATCAAAACATTCATTTCTAACTACCTAATCATAATAAAATTGAATAATGAAAACCTGCCCATGCAGGATTAAACTTAAATACAAAAAGATCTCCCAGGTTATCTAACCTTTAGTTACAAACATTCAAATGCGGAAATTAAATAAACTTCATTACAATCTTTAAACAAAAGTCTGATAATAAAACTATCAAAACTATTACAAGTCTTCAGTATTTGTTCATCTTTCCTTTTCCTTTACTGGTGCTAGGTACGTCACCCTTTTCAGCTTTGGCTGTAAGAAATTTTATAGGCAAGAGTGAGCAAACAAGGCCCACTTGGAATAACAACAAGTAAATCTTTAAACTTTTACATCAATTACCAATACTAGGCTCAATAGAACTAAACAATGTGTTCTATTAATTTTCTGAAAATTATAACAATCACTTAGGGTCTAATGACCATGAATCATGTCCACAGTTATAAGTAATCTTTCAACTTTAACTTTAACAGTCATAAGAGTATACGGACTCCACGTACTTAGGGGGATCAACCCTTCGTACAATGTATTATGCACAACCATTTCAACGCTAAGCGTAAACCTCTAATAAAAGAGTTGTTCATCTCATTATTTAGAATACAAGTCCGCACCAAAGTTGGTTTGGTTTGGATAAATTACAAGGAAATTTAGAATTCAACGGTCATTAACTAAGGATTAGTTGAATACAAAAGAACTAACTGTATGCTATGGAATAATCATAACTGAATCGATATTTATAAATTAATATCATGCTTTAGGAATAATCTAATAGCATAAATATTGAATAATCATAACATAATTTGATTGAACAATATTAAGTCAAGGTTATTGAGAATTGGATACTAAGCATGAATATTGAATAGTAATTTGAATGATAAAGTTGTTCAACACTAGGATATTAAAATATAGCGACTTTCATGCTAAATCACAAGTTACATATTAAAGAAACTTGCTTCATATGAAAATATAAGATTTAGAATAATTGCATCCTCATGAACAATAGATACAAGAACTTTCTCAATAATAGACAATCTAGCTCTACGAAAGTGTAGAGTTAGCAACTTGAATAATTATAATTTAATTAAAAAAACAATAAAGTACTGAACGAAATGAAACTTGCATAATGAAGTTTTAGGATTGGAGAACTTGCCTTGAGCACAAGCTAAACCTTACCACTTGAATCTCAATACCCTATATATATGTCATCATGACATAATTAGTCACTACCAATATTTTATATATATATAAACCAGTATATACATCATGTAGGTTTAATTAGCAATTCACATAATCGAATTACGTTAATACTAGTTAACCCTTGATAACATGCTCATTCTTAGTTTAGTACTACTGAAATCATCATTTAACAGTCCTATTATTAACACATAACATTTATTTTCAAAATTTGAGTAAATAAATAAAAGCGTGCGGAACCATTACTCTTTAACTCATGCATGCAAGCTTATTTCACGATTCTTGTGGGTTGGTACTGTGCGCGAGACTCGAAGCTAGCGATTAGGCCATTTGCAGATATATCTGGTTCACTGCACATGAGAATAATCTTGTTGAAGTGTCTTGGCCAAAACTCGAATTCTACGCTTTCGACCTAAAAGCAACAACATGAACAACAAGCCAAATTGGCCTACAAGCTCCAATCTAACAAGCTAATTAACATGTAATTCATACAGAGACTTCATGTAAACATACTGTAAAGACTCCTAACATGATTCTACCTATAAAATAACATAAACATCAAATTTACAACACCCAATTTCACTGTTTTTGATAAAAACTCCATTTTTGACATTTTTAATGAAAATCATCACTGTAACTTTGTTTTTTAATCAAAACAGTTTATTTAAAATATCATGTTTATGTTTATTCATACTCTTACAAATTCAATAGTCAAATTATAATTTAAACAACCAATAATTCCTTAATTTTATTTTAAACTAAGTTATATTCATATATATATATATATATATTCATATGAAATCACTATAATATATTTTCTTTCACAAAACACATAATACATGAATTAATTTATCTATACTCGTATATAACTTATGAAAATAACCTTTTACAAACAATTATCATACAAAGCTATATATATATATATATCAACAATTCATCTTTTACAATTATTTTACAGAGAACTTTTTGGAAGAAGAAGAAGACAACAAATTTTTAAAGGAAAAAGGTTTTGATGAAACCTTGTATGCTAGATGATGAAGATTTTCCTTCCTTTGATCAACAATACTTCTTTCCTCCAATTCCTTTATCAAAACCTGTTAGGACTCTCTCAATTCTCTCTCAATTTTTCTTCTTCTCTTCCTTTTTTTCTTCTTCTGAGTTCTTCTTCTCCTAACTCTATCTTACATAGTAGAATATAACGTATATAATAATAATATATATTAATTATATAATATAAATATAGATATAACTTATATCAGTTATGTAAGTTTTGAAAATCAAAAGCCATAAGGCTTGTTTGGCTAACATAATAAAATAACTCATTAACTCATATACCTTGTTTGGTAAAGCTAATTAAAATAAATCAATTAATTCCTATACCTTATTTGATAAAACACTATTAGATTAAAGACTTAATATGCATTAAGACTTGTTTGGCCAAACTAAATTAAACTCTTTTAATTTATTTTAATAACTCCTTAATAGCAAGGTTCTTTGTCACACTTCTATTTAATTAAAATCAATTTAATCAATTCAAATATTAATCTATCAAATTACTTTAACACATAAATCATTAAAGACATAATTATAATTTCCTTTATAATTATAATTTTATTTAACCAACTAACACCTTATTTTAATTACAAATTCCAATTAAAATATTATAATCCATTTAATCATTATAAGCTCTCTAACTTAATTATTAAATTAAATTAGTATATAATCTCATAACAATTAATTTTCTTAACTCCTTAAGTATTTACTTAACAAATAATTAACTAAATCAAATCACATCAAATTGAACAATTATTTATTCAAAATAAATAATTAACTAAATCAAATCACATCAAATTGAACAATTATTTATTCAACAATAAACATATCCATTAAATACTTATATATATAACTCAATAAATATTTAATATTATAATTTAAAATTCTGGAATGTTACATCATTCCCTCCTTACAAGAATTCTGTCCTCAGAATCACAACTCAAACAATACATTCGTTACATTCTTCCCTACTTACAAAGATTCTGTCCCCAGAATCGAAGACACCTTGAATCAAACAAATAACTTTCGGGGTAATTCCAATATCATTTTATCTTGAGTTCCCACGTAGCTTCTTCTGTTGTGGTTCCTCCATATCACCTTCACAGAAGGTATGTCTTTATTCCTGAGCACCTGTTCTTTCCTGTCAACTATCTAGATAGGAATCTCTTCATAGGACAAATCTTTATCAAACTGCAATGGTTCGTACTCGATCACGTGTTTGTAATCGGGTTTATACGGTCCTAAGACCAAAATGTGAAAAACATGGTGATTGTTTTCCAACTCTTGAGGTAGAGCTACCTCGTAAGCCACTTCTCCCACTCTTCGTAGCACTTCAAAAGGTCCAATAAATCGGGGGCTTAGCTTTCCCTTTTTACCGAAACGAATTTTTCCCTTCTAAGGAGAAACTTTTGGGAATACGAAAGTGAAAGTAGTATGCACATAAGCCAATCATGTTTGATGATAAAGCATATACTTTGTAATAATCTTATTCATTTATTAATAAAAAGTATTAATTTATTAAAGGCTTTTAATTATCTACATGATGTTGTTTTACAATATGTGATAAACCCATAGTTTTAAGCAATGCTTTTAGAATAATGATGATGATCATTCTAATGAGATCTAAATTCTTAGAAAGCTTAAAACTAAAATATTTCTCAGTCGTTGGATTACTAAATTGGGGATTAATGAATCCGGATAGATTGGTACATACGTTGCTTACTCATTGGATGAGAATGATTGATCTCATGATCGGGTTGTGTGGAGACACTAAAGTAAGTATGTAGGTACTTATTAGAAGAATAAGTTCATTTGAGCGTGACTCGCTAAGGAATACCTAATGGAGTTTTACTTGTTCATCAATAGGAATTCTGTAGTGATAGTAAAGTACAAGTGATCCTTGGACTTGAGATCATCATAGTATCTTGCGTATGATGAGTTATACTTTGACTTATTCCTTAAGACCCTTAGGGTATATCAAAGGGTATGCTTGGGTATAATAAGTTGTACATGGAGATAATGTATGATCAATAAAGAATCTATCGCTTCTAGTAAAAGAAGAGAAATGTCCTATGTGATTCGATAAATGATAACTCAGTAGTCCTTGGCCAAGGCAGAATGAAATTAGAAAGGAGTTTCTAATTTGCATTATTTGAAGTTGTGCATTTAAGAGTCGAAATACATATAATTAAATAAAATAAGACTTGACAGTAATTCTATGTCTTATATCACTATACACCACAAAGCTTCATGTATTATCTGGTAATGCCAACACAGGTGCCATACTTAGCTTTTTCTTCAAACCTTGAAAACTTTCTTCACACTTTTCCGTCCAAACAAATTTTACAGCCTTCCATGAAAAATTTGTTAGCGGAGTGGTTATCTTAGAAAAATCTTGAATGAATCTTCTATAATAACCGGCCAGTCCCAAGAAACTCCTCACTTCTGACGGTGTTCTTGGTTGTTCCCAATTGATTACAACTTCTAATTTTTATGGATCTACTGAAATTCCATCCTTGTCAATCACGTGCCCAAGAAATTGTACACGATCTAGCCAAAATTCGCACTTAGATAATTTTGCGTACAACTTTTCCTTTCTTAGTGTTTCCAATGTCAAACGTAAGTGTTCAACGTGTTCTTCTTGAGTTTTGGAATACACTAAAATGTCATCGATGAATACCACTACAAACTTGTCTAAGAATGGTTTAAACACCCTATTCATCAAATCCATGAATGCGGCGAGGGCATTAAACCAAAGACATCACCGTAAACTCAGTAATGTCCATACCGAGTTACAATGCCGATTAAATGGTATATCCTCCTTCCTCACTTTCAATTGGTGATACCCACTTCTCAAATCTATTTTTGAAAAGTATTTAGCACCCTTCAACTGATCAAACAAGTCATCTATTCTTGGCAACGGGTATCTGTTTTTAATAGTGACTTTGTTCCATTCTCTATAATCAATGCAAAGACGCATCGACCCATCCTTCTTCTTCACGAATAAAACCGGCGCTCCCCATGTCGATACGCTTGGTTGAATATACTTCTTGTCTAGCAACTCTTGTAACGGTACCATCAGTTCCTTCATTTCTACCGAAGCCATTCTTTACGGGGCTTTCGATATTGGTGCTGTTCCCGGCGCCAAGTCGATCACGAACTCAATTTCTCTGTCAGGCGGAAGTCCTGGCAAATACTCTAGAAACACGTCCTCAAATTCCCTCACCACTGGTATTTCTTCCAGTTTCACATTCTTCTTCTGAGTATCAACTATGTAAGCTAAATATCCCACACAGCCTTGACTCAACAATTTCTTGGCCTGCATAGTTGTCAGACATTTCATTTATCTAGGCGAATTGCTACAATAAAATACTACCTTTGACTGAGTCATAAGGTTTACACACTTCTTTTGGCAATCAATTACCGCTCCATATTTGAACAGCTAGTCCATACTCAAAATAATATCAAACTCTCCAAGTCTAATCGGAATAAAATCTACCAACCGGATATTCTCCTTAATGTTCACCCTACAGTTCTTATATACGAATCTAACATGGATTACTTCCTTATTCGCAATTTATATGTTCAAATGAAAATTCAGTTCTTCTCTAGGAAATTCTAACCTCTTAGTAAATTCATCAGATATAAATGAACAAGTAGCACCCGAATCAAATAATAAATAAGCATTTATATCATTGATTGGGATAATACTTGACACCACATCTTTTGATTGCACAACATCTTGCACAGTCATGTTGAAGGTTCTGGCTGTGGGTTTGTTTGATGCTGCAGGTCCTGCAATGGCCCATGTAACTCCATTGCTTCTGGTTGTCACTTCATCCTTCTTCTTAGGGCATTCACGAGCAAAGTGATCCTTGGATCCGAACGTGAAGTACACATTCTTCTTCGGTTGAGTGCAATTTGGGGCGATGTGACCCCCTTGGCCACAATTGAAGCAAACCCTTTTTCCCATCAAGCACGCACCCTTGTGAAACTTACCGCATGTAGCACATGCTTCAAACTTCTTGTTTTGCTGACTACCCTGCTGGTTTCCAGCACCCATGTTTCCATTCCACTTCCTCTTCAAGTTGTTGTTGTTGTTGTTGTTTCCACTACTACCATTTTCATTCTTAATTTCCACCTCATTCTTTTTCTTCTTCTGTTCCTGATTGAACTTTTTCACTGCCCCGCCTCCACCTTCAGCGAATATTGCTTTCTCCATCATTTATCATGAAATGTCTTCAACTAGAAACGGAAACCTTCTTTGCATGACCGGGCTTCATCCTGTTCAAACCTCTTTGTTTTGCGTTCGTCCGTACTGACTTGGTATGGCGCAAACCTTGCCAACTCGTTAAATTTAGCGGCATACTCAGATACCGTCATCGTTCCCTACTTTAGTTCCAGAAATTGCACTTCTAGCTGACTCTTCGAACTCTCTGAAAAATAAGTCTCGAAGAACAACTCCTTAAACCTATCCCAGGTCATCACCCCTGGCCCTTCACGAGTTTTATTGGCCTGCCACCAATAACTAGCTTCTGCTTTCAGCATGAAGGTTGCGAAAGCAGTCTTCAGATCATCCCCTACCCTAGCAACATTGAACACCTTTTCTATTTCCATAATCCAAGTCTGTGCTTCGACTGGATTTATGGACCCACGGAATTCAGTTGGTCCAACCGCTTTGAAATCCTTAAACGTTGTTCCTTGGTTCTGTGGTTGATTATGTAACTCTCCTGTCAGTAGCGTCACTAGTTGTTGAACGGGGTTACCATCAACATTGTCATTATTGGTTCCTTCAGTGGTTCTCTGTCGTGTTGGTTGACGTCTGGGAGGCATTTTCTATTAAAACAATTACATTCATTAGATTATTATTCAACCCCTTTAAGAAATTCCTACTTAACTTACCTCCAAAAGGAAATAACCACTTAATACATAACACTTTGAATAAAGTAAAAACTGTTATTTATTCATAACCTTTTTGAAAACATAAAATAATAGCATCACTACTATTTACATTACTTCCTGAACTACAAACTTTTTAGGATAACATCATTGCCATATCCCATAGGTTGCATAACACTTGGGATTTACAATTTATTTAACATTTTATTCATCGTACAATAACTACGATGTTCTACTAAGATACTGCTTAGCCCTACTACATTCTTCCTCCATGACCCGAAACATTGTTTTGCGATCTAATACGTATGATGCCAGCGTCTCGAACTGAATAGGATATCCCATGACTCGATCTTGAGCTCGATTAATTGCGGTGTTAAATACTTTATCCATCTCTTCCATCTTCATCCTTTTTGCTTGCGTGTCTCTTGCTGCTAATCTGGTTTGTTGAAAAGCTTCCTCGTAGGCATCTTCAGCTCTTGCCCTCTTAGTAGCTTCTTCTCTCAGCTTGTTCTTCAATTCAGCGACCACTTCGATCAATTATTCTTTTTCTCCTTCAGTTTGTACTAGTTTCTCCTCGGTATTTGTCAGTCGTTCCTCACGATCCTGGATCTCGCCGTTTTTTTGTGTCATTGCAATCTGTTGTTCAACTACTACCTCCTGTAACTCCTCAACTGTATCCTGAAGTTCCACGTTACGATCGTAGACTTCATCGTACATACGAGCAGCCATCGAGGTTAATGGAGTCTCCTCCTCCTCGTCCTCGTCATCCTCATCCTCCTGTGGCAACTCAACGGGATCCTCCTCGTCCGTCTCCACATCATCATCCTCATCTTCAACTCATCGTGACCAGCTGGTGACTCAAAAAGTGTGGTAGTAGTTCTTCCCAAACTACATGAATGTCGCGAGGCTCCTCCTCTATAGGCAACTGAGGTCTATCCTCCCTAGCCTGACTGGATTCTCCGACATTAGTCATCCTGCCAATAAAATTTTAAGCTTTAATTATTAATCATTACTACTCGACACTCACGAGCACATAATTTATAAACACATAAGCACATAAGTGTTTTATTACTTCTTCCTTAAAACTCGATAAGAGTTAATCACCACTATCTTTTCAAAGGGTACTTCTTAAGACTTTTCCCCACCTAAGGTTCATAACCTAAAGCTTTGATACCAACTTATTACACCCCCAAATCCTGGTACTTCATTTCCTCAAGATTTGGTGTTCACTTAATCAAAACATTCATTTTTAACTACCCAATTATAATAAAATTGAATAATGAAAACCTGCCCATACAAGATTAAACTTAAATACAAAAAGATCTCCCATGTTATCTAACCTTTAGTTACAAACATTCAAATGCGGAAATTAAATAAACTTCATTAATCTTTAAACAAAAATCTGATAATAAACTATCAAAACTATTACAAGTCTTTAGTATTTGTTCATCTTTCCTTTTCCCTTACTAGTGCTAGGTACGTCACCCTTTTCAGCTTTAGCTGTAAGAAATTTTACAGTCAAGAGTGAGCAAACACGGCCTACATGGAATAACAACAAGTAAATCTTTAAACTTTTACATCAATTGCCAATACTAGGCTCAATAGAACTGAACAATGTGTTCTATTAACTTTCTGAAAATTATAACAATCACTGAGGGTCTAATGACCATGAGTCATGTCCACAGTTATAAGTAATCTTTCAACTTTAACTTTAACAGTCATAAGACTATACAGACTCCACGTACTTAAGGGGATCAACCCTTCGTACAATGTATTGTGCACAACCATTTCAACGCTAAGCATAAACCTCTAATAAAAGAGTTGTTCATCTCAGTATTTAGAATACAAGTCCGCACTAAAGTAGGTTTGGTTTGGATAAATTACAAGGAAATTTAGAATTCAACGGTCATCAACTAAGGATTAGTTGAATACAAAAGAACTAACTGTATGATATGGAATAATCATAACTGAATCGATATTTATAAATTAATATCATGCTTTAGGAATAATCTAATAGCATAAACATTGAATAATCATAACATAATTTGATTGAACAATATTAAGTCAAGGTTATTGAGAATTGGATACTAAGCATGCATATTGAATAGTAATTTGAACGATAAAGTTGTTCAACACTAGGATATTAAAATATAGCGACTTGCATGCTAAATCACAAGTTACATATTAAAGAAACTTGCTTAATATTAAAATATAAGATTTAGAATAATTGCATCCTTATGAACAATAGACACAAGAACTTTCTCAATAATAGACAATCTAGCTCTACGAAAGTGTAGAGTTAGCAACTTGCGTAATTATAATTTAATTAAAAAAATAATAAAGTACTCAACGAAATTAAACTTGCATAATTAAGTTTTAGGATTAGAGAACATTCCTTGAGCACAAGCTAAACCTTACCACTTGAATCTCCATAACCTATATATATGTCATCATGACATAATTAGTCACTACCAACATTTTATATATATAAACTAGTATATACATCATGTAGGTTTAATTACCAATTCACATAATCGAATTACGTTAATACTAGTTAACCCTTGATAACATGCTCATTCTTAGTTTAGTACTACTGAAATCATCATTTAATAGTCCAATTATTAACACATAACATTTATTTTCAAAATTTGTGTAAATAAATAAAACAGTCAGACCATTCTACTAACTTTCATGTTGTATTTCCACGATTTACTTGTGGGTTGGTATTTCTTATTGGCCGAATGAAATTGCCTGGCCATGAGACTCGAGCTAGCGATTGGTACCGCGGTAATCTGCAGTCTTTGCTTGTCGAGAATATCTTTTATTGAGCGTATTGCTATAAACTCAATTCAAGCGCTTGACCAAATTTCTAGCAGAACAACATGAACAACAAGCCAAATTGGCCTGCTCCAATCTAACAAGCTAATTAACATGTAATTCATACAGAGACTTCATGTAAACATATTGTAAAGACTCCTAACATGATTCTACCCATAAAATAACATAAACATCAAATTTACAACACCCAATTTCATTATTTTTGATAAAAACTCCATTTTTGACATTTTTAATGAAAATCATAACTATAACTTTGTTTTTCAATCAAAACAGTTTATTTAAAATATCATGTTTATGTTTATTCATCCTCTTACAAATTCGATAGTCAAATTACAATTTAAACAACCAATAAATTCTTAATTTTACTTTAAACTAAGTCATATTCATATATATATATATATATGAACTCACTTGTAATATATTTTCTTTCACAAAACATATAATACATGAATTAATTTATCTATACTCGTATATAACTTATAAAAATACAAACAATTATCATACAAAGCTATATATATATCAACAATTCATCTTTTACAATTATTTTACAGAGAACTTTTTGGAAGAAGAAGAAGACAACAAATTTTTAAAGGAAAAAGGTTTGGATGAAACCTTGTATGCTAGATGATGAAGATTTTCCTTCCTTTGATCAACAATACTTCTTTCCTCCAATTCCTCTATCAAAACCTGTTAGGATTCTCTCAATTCTCTCTCAATTTTTCTTCTTCTCTTCCTTTTTTTCTTCTTCTGAGTTCTTCCTCTCCTAACTCTATCTTACGTAGTAGAATATAACGTATATAGTAATAATATTTATTAATTATATAATATAAATATAGATATAACTTATATCAGTTATGTAAGTTTTGAAAATCAAAAGCTATAAGGCTTGTTTGGCTAACATAATAAAATAACCCATTAACTCATATACCTTGTTTGGTAAAGCTAATTAAAATAAATCAATTAATTCCTATACCTTGTTTGATAAAACACTATTAGATTAAAGACTTAATATGCATTAAGACTTGTTTGACCAAACTAAATTAAACACCTTTAATTTATTTTAATAACTCCTTAATAGCAAGGTTCTTTGTCACACTTCTATTTAATTAAATAATCAATTTAATCAATTCAAATATTAATCTATCAAATTACTTTAACACATAAATCATTAGCACATAATTATAATTTCCTTTATAATTATAATTTTATTTAACCAACTAACACCTTATTTTAATTACAAATTTCAATTAAAATATTATAATCCATTTAATCATTATAAGCTCTCTAACTTAATTATTAAATTAAATTAGTATATAATCTCATAACAATTAATTTTCTTAACTCCTTAATTATTTACTTAACAAATAATTAACTAAATCAAATCACATCAAATTGAACAATTATTTATTTAAAAATAAATAATTAACTAAATCAAATCACATCAAATTGAACAATTATTTATTCAACAATAAACATATCCATTAAATACTTATATAACTCAAAAAATATTTAATATTATAATTTAAAATTCTAGAATGTTTCACCTGCTCCAGCTATGGCCTGATTTGACTCCCACTAGAAGTTAGCCTCACTGTTGGGTAAAATCTAATTACGCACAACACACAAGTATACGTGGTCAACACGTAATAAAAAGAAAGTAGAGTATCGTTCCCACGAGAAATTGTTTAATAAAAATCACCAAGTACTAACCCGTAACCAACTCAATCTAATTTAAACGAATGAATTTCAAATTATATAATTAAACTACTATTTAATTCCACTAGTTAAATTAAGATTACGGAGATTTAAGATCACAACTTCACTTGTTGCTTTATTTAAGTTAACACACTTCTCATTAAATATTCTCTATCCTGAATTGTTAATCAAGAACACTAAAGTAGATAAAACCACCTCTCGATGCATAATACCCATACTTAAATCCACAGATGATAGAATTAAGCAAGATACCCTAATTAACTAATCCACTATATTTCTATGTGAATTACAATTAAAAAAGATTTAAAGCACAAGTTCTCTATAAGAGTACATATGGCGTAAAGGCATATCTCTTTCCTAAACACGAATCATGAATTTCAACTATGCAGAAATCACAAACATATGCTATCATGATCAGATCTAAATCTAAACTTCATCTCTCGAGTTCATATAGATTATCATGGTAATTGTTAGCTAGACAAATAAGCAATTAAGTCCAAATCACAATAGACAATCCTCACAATAGAACATTGTAATTGATAGTGAAGCATATTAAAATAAACTACACAATAAGATCCATTGTAATCTCAAACAAAGAATTAGTTCATGATTATTGAATTAAAACTAAGAATCCAAAATTGAATAATCATTAAAAGACAAAGATAGAAGAAGATAAGAAGATAGAATCTATTGTCTTTAGATTTCAATCTCCCTCCTTGCTCCTACTTTGAATCTTCAATGGTCTCCAAGTTGCTTCAATTCCCAAATCTAATAAGAACTAGGGTTTTGATCTAATATACTCTAATCTATTATATATACTAAATCACAATACATAACACAATAATTTGACATCTGTCCTTCTACAATTTTAACACCTGTATATCTTAATTAATGCTCCTAACTATCCTTTACCAAAATACCCTTCACGCGTCTAAAATAACAACAAACATTTAACAAACCCTAAATACAATCCCCTAATTCCCCTAAATCGTGTTGCTTCAAATTCCTCAGCCCCAAATACAATCGCCTAATTGCAAGTGATGAGGCTACAGTTGCGTCGTGGTGTAAGCGTCTCAATTCTTTACCTGAAGTCCTATTACCATGATTTTGATAGAAAGACTTTATTTTTGGTGCTACCCTTCATAGGTGGCTCATCCAAACAAAATTGATGTTGGTGGTCATTCATATGGAGTCCTGGCGCATGCCACACATCTTTTCTGTTGCGGAATTGCTCGCTTTGGAGCCTATAAATTATTAAAAGTCCATAGCAATCTCCATCACCACCTACCAGTTGTCGCCTTCCCATTGGTCTTCCATATCCATACATCACGCCACCATTCTATTTTTTATTCCTCTGCAATTTCTGAAGAAATAAATCGACTTGCTGTTTCGCGAAAAGGTACTTATCGATACCTATACCGAATACTCTTTAAAGGTTCAAGGCGGTTGGGGTAGAATTAGGGTTGGAATAGATCTTCACTTATTCAATGATCTTAAATATATATTAGATTTGTTTGTTTTGATTGTTTTCCTTCTTATATTGTTGAATCTACTGATTGATTGATCGAGGTATTTTTGATTCGATTTGTATAGTTTGTTAGCCTGTGTGGGTTTGCTTAGAGAAGTAATGAAAAAAGACATGAAGTATTTTCTAGAATATTTAATGTATTAATTGTGGAATTGTTTTATCAAAAAAGTAAGACCCTTTTTTTTGTGACAGTTAGATTGCCCAGTTCACAACTTTCACTCAGAAAAGGCAGGAAAGGCGGGAATGTATGCATTAGTTTGAGTTTTGGATTTTGCTGTACTTGGTATCTGAAAAAAATAAATTAAATGTTATACCAAAAAATTTATTATTGGATTGATCCGGATAAAGCTTTTGAGTACCCTTTTTTGTTTATTTTTCGATTAATACTCCCTTTGTTTCAAAATTAGTTATACCGATACATGTTTAAAACAATGAAATCTATTATCTATATATACTAAATCACAGTACATGACACAATAAATTGACATCTGTCATTCTAAAGAATCAACACCTGTCCATCCTAATTAATGCTGCTAATTACCTTTTACACAAATACCCATCTAACATAAGATATGAGACCGTAAAAAAGCTAAATTCATTTCCCAAATTCCCCAAAATATGTATGGGATTATATATTCAAATATGAATTCTTTCAAACAACCCAAAGGATAAACATCTTGTATATTGCTATCCCAATTGTGCCAACAATTCGACTCTTGGTCTGTCAATGCCGGCAATGTCAAAATTCGAGCTTCCATGACCGACGCCACCATCGTCAGCGGCCCCAGCTTAAATCATATCTTAAATTGACCACTGTTTCTGTTATAACTTATCTTATGCCTTAATTATAACTTGAAAACATTAAATAAATACATGGTGCAATTTTATTGCACCTTTTCGAAGAAGATTTTAAGTCAAGTTGTGGCTCCAATCAGTTGGATAAATAGGTTGCTAACTTGTACTAAGAATTGCTTTTATTACCAAGTTTTGTCGCCAGAAGTGGCAGAACTTGTAAATTTTTCTTAGGTTCTCGTATGGCAATAGTCCCTCACAATCTTTGCACTGTATACTATATAGATTGGGGAAAAGAATTATTGCACTGTCTAAACTGTTTGAAAGGTTGTGTCATCAGAAATCCTTGCATGCTTCCTTAACACTCAGTTTGTGAGTTTTTCTGCCTAGGATTCATGAGGATTTTAACTTAAAGAAATGATAGGAAAGTGACTTTCTTAAGTTTCATTTTTTATTTTAGTAAGAAAATTAGGACATAAATGTTTAAAATAAATTTTAGTAAACTTATTTTCCTTTCCTTGGCTTTCCTACCATTTTGGTCCGGAAAATATCTTTGGAAAATTGAGCCCAATTTCCCTTAGCTTTCTTGACTTAAAAAGAACTTACAAACATGGGATTATTATGGAAAATTATAATTTTCCTTGGCTTTTTCTTTTTTATTTTTTTACAAACAGGGTGCAAGTGTCACTGATGGAGCGTGATTAGCTTGCATAGTCAAAGGCCAGAAAGTGGAGTTACTGCGAAAACAAATTTCATTTACCTGCTCTATCTGTCCTTCGTCCTCGACTATCTCGCCGCTGAGGTATTAACTTTTGATATCTTTCTTTCGCATTTTTGTTGCTTTATTTTTATAGATTAATTTGGTATATTGTTTAGGAATTGGGGGGAAATAGTTTTTTATGCTTCTTAATGATCGGTTCTGAAAATTTTGATTTTATTGGTTTTAGTTGAAGTTAATTTGAATAACAGAGTTTGTGAAATATGTTTTGATTATCTTAAAATTGTTTTTTTGTTTTCTAATCGTAACTTTGAAATCGAGGATAAATCTTTGTGAGCCCTTGGTTGTTGTACTTGCAGTAGTTGTTTTCATGGGCGTGTATCTTATTTTCATATACATTGTTGAAGAATTGCCGAAGGAATCCATCCATTGATGTCACTCCACCTGTTGAATTTTCAAAATGACATTTAGAAAAGTTTGTCCTCTACTTCCTTCTTTGTGACCTCGTCACTTAAATTTTTAATTTTTTGGTTCTTCTTTTATCTAATTAGTGTGCTCTGTGATTTGGAATCCTCACCTTCTCAAATGTCTCACACATGTGTTATTGGGTATACAGTCTGGGAAGTAGTTTTAATATATGACAATGTAAACGATCATGGATTAAGTATTTCTACTGAATGTTCTTTTTAAGTAGCATAGGTATTTAAACTATACTAATACTTGGACATTTGTTTCTAAAAGTAGTAGCTACATTGTCATATAATATGTTGTGTTATGCTTTGTTCATGTTAGGAGCAAGCTTATTGTTATTTGTAAGTTTCTGTGCAACTAACCAAGGAAAGGAAACCACTAGAAAGTTCATTTCACATCCTTACATTAGGCCAACTATTAGATAGTTAGTTTTTTGACATTTTGAATAGTTATGATCTTGATGTTTACTGCATTATTTACAAGGGAATGGTTAGAGGTTGATATTTTTAAGTTATTGTGCCATGTACTGCGTTTCATACACACATTACTCAAAATTACCTCACAATGTGGCACTGCTAATTTGAACACTGACTTTGTTTTCAGGCCATTGCAATTGAAGGCTGTTTCTTGAATGAAGGTTCTAAGCTTGTAGTTTGCCCAGATATTTTGTTATATGCTTGGGCTGAATAGTTTGAGCATTGGCTTTCTAATTGAATTTTTAAGAGATTTTTTAAATCTTGGCATACCCGTTTATTCTCTTTTTGTTATGGATTGTAAAAAGTTAAGTTGAGACAACTCTTTCTTTACAGTAAATAAATTAAAAATGTAATAAAGGACGGGGAAAATAAATCAGTTGGCTACACTTTGGTCAAGAAAAACTGAAAAAGAATAGAAAAAAGGAAGAGTAGAAAAAATGATTTGTCCACAAATTGTGGTCACTTACTTTGCCACTAGCCTAAAAATAATAGTCACATAAATGCACAGACCGATAAACTCTCACCACTACCCCTACAATGTATATTTATTTGTTTTTCTGTGTAAAATTTCGCACAACAATTTACTCTTTTTAGTATATTTTAATTTATTAATTGTACGTACACATTTATTATTAAAAAATTAAATAATTTCGCCGCAACGCGCGGGTTTGTATCTAGTTTAATCTAATGGAATGCCCTCTCTCCCCTCTAATCTCCCTTAATATATCTGATTCTCCTTTTATATGTCTCAATATATGTCTTTAAGTCCTCTTGGAAGTTATTTAGTAAATCAGATCGAAATAATCCTTCCCGGACTCAAATTTGGCCAAAATTCGCCTTTTATGCGCATACCCCCGCCCCGACGGGGGTTTATACTTGTAAATGGCCCACCCTGGCGGGGGTCCCTACTGTTTTCTAGCTGGTATGCCCACCCTGGCAGGGGATTTGTGAAGGAAAAGCCCGCCCCGACGGGGGTACCTTTTCTGCTCTGACGTCATTTGGGAAAACGGCCATAACCTTTGATCCGGGAAGAGTTATGAGGTTTGCCACCTATCAAATTGAAGATGTCGACGAGATATACAACTTTAATATTTTGAGAATTGAGAAATAACAAACGGATGAAGGCCGAAATATTTCTAGACGTGACTGCTATGCAAATGGCCACCCAAAACAGTGAAGTTCGACGTCTGTTGGTACAAATGTCATAACTCTTGCATCCGAATTCCGATTGGAATGATTCAAGTTGTTCCGGAAAGCTAAGAAGAAGCTCTACAATGTAATCCAAGTTCCAAGACAAAAACATGAAATGAACATGAAATCTCGAACAATGTCCGATTTGCTTTTCTTTGTGATTTCATACCAATTATTTTGCGATTTCAGCTCCCAAGCATATAATTTACAAAACGATCACAAAATGCATGAAAAGTAACTAAGAAACATGAGATTAAACAACTAATTCAAGTAAAATATACCGAATAAGTAGGTATAAAACCTACTTATCAAATACCCCCAAACTTAAACATTTGCTTGTCCTCAAGCAAAAACACAAAACAACAATGCTATGCAATGCAACTAATCTACATGCCTACTTAATCCAAATAATGAATGAAAAAAAGTCTATTCAACCTACTTAGAGAAATCAAATAAACATGATAATACATCATATCAAAACAAATCAGTAATTTCTCAATCAATCATCAAATCTTATACTGTTGTCACTAATATAGTGCGTGTGTGCTCCATAACAATGTTAACTCATATAAAATCAAATTTAAAACATAACAAGTCTCTTCGAAGGCATCATACAATGTATACTCAAGAAATCCAAAAATAAGCTAGATCCAACTAAAATCAAATAATTACCAATATCGAGGGTCAACATGGGATACTTATGCTTTATTTTTCAGCTACAGGGGCTTTTTGCTCTTATTTCTCATTTTATTCATTTTTTTGTTTTGGTTTATATACAAATAGTTATGCAATGTCTTATTCTCTTAGGCTTTTCAATGATACCTTAACGAGCTTTCGACCAACAACTCCCAGACCATTAAGACCTTAGGGCGCTAGGTATAAAGACAATCCCATCGGGCTTACTTACTCAAGTAACAAAGGCCACAAAACTAGACAAGCACGCCACGGTGTTTATTCATACTTTTCTTTTTTCTTTTTATAGCTTATATACCCCGAATATTCCCCCACACTTAGGTTCTTGTCTAACTTTTGCCATCACTATTTATTCTTGTCATTCTTTCATTCAAACCAACATTGTCCTTTTAGAATCCCATTATGTATCAATTGAAACTCAATCAATCAACAAGTTATTTTTACTGTGATATCCTTATTATACCAGTTTCAAACAGAAAAAGACTCAATTCATAACAATAAATCACATCAAAGCTCTAATAGTTAGTACTATACTTGTCTACCCAATTCCAATCTCATCATTGGCCAAAATAGACTGTAACTATCAAACAGCTGGACTCATGCAAGATGAACATAGTAACTAACTATTATTTTTGATTTTTTGTTTTTTTAACAAGAAATTGAATATAATGCTATTCAAACTATACTATTATGCAACTACTTATGCAGTTGTACTACATGAATGCAAACATAATGAACCTAAACTAAATTAACTACATATGCAAAATAACATAACATAAATATGAAACTAAACATGTAATAATGAACTAAACTAAACTCCCCCAAACTTAGCAATTACAATGTCATCATTGTAAGAATATAGCGGTAAGTAGAAGAGAACTTCCCTGTAATCAACTAAGCGTGAGGTGATGGTGGCGATGGCGGCAACGATCATTTTCCTATCCATTGAACCTCCAATACCTGCAATAAAGAGAGACAACATGGATTAAAATAGAACATTGGAATATAACGTGATTTCTATCTACTAAATAAACTAGGAAAGCATATAAATATAAATAAATAAAAAATTCCTAGGTTGCCTCCCAGTCAGCGCTTGATTTACAGTCTTTTAGCCTGACTTTATCTGGTCAACGCTATCCAATTCCTCTTCGAAAGTTGAGGAACCCTCCATCCATTGGAAAATAATGTAGCTTTTGGTAGGTTCCCATTTATGATATCCAGTGCATTAAAGTCACCTAGCATGCTTTGTTTAGATAAGATCACATTCTAGAACGTCCAACATCTAGGTGTTTTCTCTATTGTGTCTGCGAATAGTTTCTGGCATTGAAGCTTGTCAGACACAACAATCTCTTCTTCTATTCTCTCTAGCTCATTGCACCATGGCTTCGAAGTTGTACTCGCTTTTACATCACAAGGAGTATTGCTAACGACATGACTACCTAGCGGATAAGGTTTTGCAAATCTAACCGGTTCCTTGAAATTTGGTGGAAAAGGCACTTGAGGCATTAATAACATTGGCTCATCCTCGTTAGTACTCATAGTTAGTTCTTCACCGACCTGGTTTTCATTATCCCCACTTGTCTCCTCTTTTTCAACATCTCGTGGCTCATCCAGTTGTAGATTTGGCTCGGGCACTTCATCAATCTCGGAATCCTCGTCATAACACCAATTATTTTGAGGACAAATGTTCAGGGCTTTGAACATTTGATCCATCTGGTTTTGCAGATTTTGAATTGATATTTCTTGATTCTGAATTGACCGCTCTTGATTAATCCTCCTCTCCTCATTTGATGCTACAAACTTAGACAACAATTCCTCCAACCTTGAATTATATGTCTCAGTTTTGGAATCCATGTATTGAAGACCATGGGTTGAAGTGGTGATGAGTTGTTCCATCTAGTGCTGAAAATTGTGGCTCGATATTTCTTGACTCATCATCCTCTCGTCTTGGTTTACTATGAGCTTTGACAGTAATTCCTCCAAATTTGACTTTTCTGTGGCAATGGAGGTTTACATGAAAATTCCGGTGTGTATATTAGATTTGGAGCGTAGTATTGGTCTTCATAAGTATAGCTCCATGACGAATCTGGGTGATATCCCCAAACTTGATGATAATTAGCATATGTATAATCGTTGAGGTATTCACCATCGTGTTGTCCCGACCCAAAACTAACGGTGCATTGATGACTCGGATGATTACCAGCACAATAATTGCAATTAGCTGCTATCCTTCGATTATGTTGGGCTGCAACAACGTCCAACCTCCTCGAAAGTGTCTCAAGCTGGGCTGATAATGCAGAAAATGCATTGATACCATAAATCCCCGCTCCCCTTGGCCGAGTCATTCTCGTATACGACCATTGATAATTAAATTCCGCCATGGTACTTGAAAAGAAAGAAAAATAGGAAGAGAATTAAATAAAAAGAAAAACAAATGTTTAAATTAAGACTAATTTGATTGAAGCTAATATTGGCAAAAATATATTAACTAATTCCCCGGCAATGGCACCAATATACAATAGAACATAGTAATTGATAGCGAAACATATTAAAATAAACTACACAATAAGATCTATTGTAATCTCAAACAAAGAAATAGTTCATGATTATTGAATTAAAACTAAGAATCCATAATTGAATAATCATTAAAAGACAAAGATAGAAGAAGATAGAATCTATTGTTTGTAGATTTGAAGCTCCTTCCTCGCTCCTACTTTGAATCTTAAATGGTCTCCAAGTTGCTTCAATCCCCAAATCTAATAAGAACTAGGATTTTGATCTAATCTACTCTAATTTAATTTAATGGAATGCTCTCTCTCCCCTCTAATCTCCCCTAATCTATCTAATTTTCCTCATTTTATATGCCTCTTTATATGTCTTTAAGTCCTCTTGGAAGTCCTTGAGTCAATTGGATCGAAACAATCCTTCCCAGACTCAAATTTAGCCAAAATTCGCCTTTTTTGCGCATACCCCTGCCCCGGCGGGGGTTTATATTTGTAAAGGGCCCACCCCGACAGGGGTCCCTACTGTTTTCTAGCTGGTATGCCCGCCTCGGCAGGTGTTTTGTGAAGGAAAAGCCCGCCCCAGTGAGCGTACCTTTTCTACTCTGACATCCTTTGGGAAAACGACCATAACTTTTGATCTGGGAAGAGTTACGAGGCCTACCATCTATCAAATCAAAGATATCAACTAGATCTACAACTTTCATACTTTGAGAATTGAGAAATAACGAACGGATGAAGGTTGAAATTGGGCTAGAAGTGACTACTATGCAAATGGCCACCCAAAACAATGAAGTTCGACGCCAGTTGGTACAAATGTCATAAACCTTGCATCCAAACTCTGATTGGAATGATTCAACTTGTTCCAGAAAGCTAAGAAGAAGCTCTACAATTTAATCCAAGTTCTAAGCCAAAAACATAAAATGAACATGAAAGTCCAAACGATGTCTGATTTGCTTTTCTTTGTGATTTCAGTTCCCAAGCATATAATCTACAAAACGAACATAAAATGCATGAAAAGTAACTAAGAAACATGAGATTAAGAACCTAATTCAAGTAAAAGATACCGGATAAGTAGGTATAAAACTTACTTATCACTGACCATTCATTAAGTAAGTGGCAAAAATGTCTTCTGCTCCTCTTCAACTCTTGTAATGACAAAGGCCTTCTCCATCTCTTTCACCCACGTTTGGGCTTTAATAAGGTCAGTGGTTCCCCTAAACTCCGGTGGTCCCACTGTCTTAAAGTCCTTAAAACTTTCCAATCCATTGTTTGGCCTATTCCTTGTTGTTGATCTTCTATTCTACATCGCTTGTGCTAATATGTCCACGAAATCTTGCATCGAGTTTGCTGCTTAACCTCCTGCATTGTTAAATGATTCTTTTACCCTTCAGTTTTGTGGTTCTCTTCTTGGCGGCATTGTCTGATTAAGCAAAACTTAAAGTCATTGTTTCTTATTTTACATCTTATGTCACATCTTATTAGTGTTTAGCATGTAACACATGATTTAAACTCAAACAATCACATACTCACGATGTTACAAATTTAGTTTACTAGACTATTGAATTTAGTTTACCAGATTAATAGATTTAGTTTGCTAAATTACCAATTCAGTTTGCTGAATTAAACATCTTATCAGATAGACAACTTACTATCTTAATTTTCCAAGAACATATAACATAATACTGCATTTATATTCATATACCAAATCTTTGAGTCTTACACTTTTATACCTGGCATATTACTATAAATGTTACTATCTTATTTTAGACACAAAAGATGGGATCTACTTAAAATGATTCTCCCCTACATACACAAATGGGGATACCACAAAACTACCTACTACCTCACACATACCGAGGTTTACATCAACATAAAACCCTATTAAACAAAGGGGTACTAATGCATCTATCTACAACTGGTACATAGTATAACATCACTGGTGGCCCTTGATAAGTGGGTTTTATACCTACTTATTGGATAACAATTCACGCGAACTGTGCCCATCTCAAGTACATTTTAGTTTGTTTTAGTTCCATTTCGTGTTAGTTTGCATTGCATATACTTAAAACTCTTTTTGGTTAAAAAGTGCAGGAAACGGCCTAATTTGGTGGACTTAGAGGGCACGAGGCGAATGGACGTATGAAGCGAGGCACAAGCTGTGGATGCGTGGCATGAGGATCAAGTGGAGAAGAGACTAAGCAAGGATGAACAAAGGAATGAGCAGCATGATAGAATAGTTGCAAAGACAAAACCGGGAATCACAGATTCTGCGAAGCAGTGACCATGGCGGCAGACAAGCTTGAGACGCGCCCATCACGCGAGAAACCCCTTTGGACATCATGACACCTGCAAGTCGTACCGCAAGCGCCCGTACACTGAGAGATTACAACTTAATGGGGCCTTGATTACGCCTTGCGATGCTGACTATTCTTTGAGATGTTATTTTAATTTGGAGTTTTTAAGGGTTGTAATTTGTTTTTAAACGATTTCTGACTGGTGTCAGAGGTATCACTTTTATCATTATTCAGTTTTTATGTATTTTTACATCGTAACTAGGGTTTACATTCTGGGAGAGATTCCAACGTAGAATGAGGTAAAAACTCTACTCTTCTACTTCTTCTTGGGATTTTCCTACCAGAGTGGATATTTTTATTAGTATTTTGCTGGATTTTTATGCGGATTTGAATATTAATAGTGGATTCTATTCAGCAATTGAGTTTGATCATTCTATCTTTCATATTTCAATTATTTGTTTATTAGCCATGTTTAGATTTGATCCCATGATGGCTTTTGGTTCAGTCATGAACTAAACTCCATTATGGAATTCTAACGGATTTTAATATTTGTTTTGTTGCATGCTTGAATGCTGGATTATCGTGCATATCATATGGGCTGTCTATCATGATTGTTTTGAATGTATGAATGCTTGATCACCATTCGTTTCAGTACTTGTATAGAATTGACAATGAACATGCAAGTATGGATTGTAATCATGATAGTATACGTATATGGGGTTGTTTTATATGGCTTGTGTATTTCGTGAACCAGATAGACATATACTGTTTCACCGTATGAGTTAGAATAAGGGCTTGTACTTAAATTCAATGTGATTGCAATTTCACATAGACATAAAGTGATTTTGGTTATATTGATGATTACATAGAGTCTATCATCTGTGGATGCTGTGTAAGTAGGTCATAGTGCATTGAAAAATGGCTATGACTCTATTAGTGCTCTTGGCTACTTTCATGTGATATGTGAACAAGTCATGCATGATAGTTGTGATTAAATGAAATATTAAATGAAGTTAGGGTCCCATTACTTTCAAATTTGATTTATTACATCTTTATTCTTGTTTTAGTCATTATTTACGATTAGAGTAACAAACCAATCTTAGTCATTAGTTTGAGCATATGAATATAGTGATTTAATTAATGGATCGTGATTTAAGTTAAACAATTTTCTCTGTGGGATCGATACTTTACTTGCTCTGTATTACTTGTTGACATATGTATACTTGCATGAGTTAGAGCTCTTTTGTTAAGACTAAAAAAGAGGCAACAAGTTTTTGGCGCCGTTGCCAGGGACATGCGTTTAATTTATTATTATGATCATTAGTTTTAAGCTATATTGTATGACTTAGACAATTCTATTCTTATCTCATTTCAGTTTTTGTTTCAGGAATTTGGATAAATTTTTATGCGCACGCGGTCATCCAACCATGACTTAACACCTGTTCAGGACAACATAAACGGGAGAGGTTAGAAAACGAGTGTTCGTAGGAATTTACAAGCACAGTTAGAAAGAACTACAGCTAATATGGCAGCCGAGGCACAAGCATAAGAGCAAAGAGAGGAGCATAGGGCTCTAAAGGAATACTCCATGCCCAATATTAATGGACTACAGTCTAGCATAGTCAGACCAGCGATAGTAAACAACACATTCGAGATAAAAATGGGCACTATTCAAATGGTGCAGAATTCAGTGCAATTTGGGGGCACCGCTACAGACGATCCGAATGAACACCTGTTGTTTTTCATTGAAATTTGTGATACATTCAGATACAATGGTGTGACGGAGGATGCTATCAGACTTAGGCTATTCCCATTCTCATTGAGGGATAAAGCAAGAAGTTGGCTTCATTCTTTGCCAGCAGGATCGATAACTACATGGGAGGACTTAGCACAGAAATTCCTAGCCAAGTTCTTCCCAATGGCTAAGACTACAAAGATGAGGACAACTATCTCTCAATTTGAGCAACAACAAGGCGAGTCCTTATATGAAGCATGTGAAAGATATAAAGAGATGCTGAAGAAGTGTCCACATCAAGGTATGCCAGACTGATGGTGATAAACATATTTTACAATGGATTGGGATGGCAATCGAGACTGATTGTAGATGCAGCTGTAGGAGGGGCATTATGGGCAAAAAGCTATGAGGAAGCCTATAACCTTATCGAGACAATGGCATCGAATGATTTTCAAAATCCTACATCTCGAATGCCATAACCCAAGGTTGGAGGTGTGTTGGAGGTAGATGTTATCACGCAGTTTTCAGCACAGAAGGCAGCCATGGCAAAGAAAATAGACACATTAGCGAAAGGTAAAACGAAGACGGTTACTTTCGTATGTGAGATTTGTGCGGGGTCACACTCAACAGATCAATATGCTATCATCTCCGAGTCAGTGCAGTATGTGAACAATTACATAAAAGACCAAGGTCAGTTTCAGAACACATACCACCCCAACAACCGAAATCATCCAAACTTTAGTTAGTCAAATAACCAAGGAAATCAGCAGAATCAGTTTCAGACACAACCGGCGCAGCCACAGTTTAATCCCAAACCACCTTTTTCGTCGGGATTTTCTCAACAACAACAGCATCACACTCCAGCTGCACCTCAGCAAGAGAAGAAATCAGAAGTGGAGAAGATGATGATGAAATACATGGCAAATACAGAGTTTATTATCAAAAGCCAAGCAGTGGCTATTAAGAATCTAGAAACTCAGATGGGGCAGATGGCGAACATGCTTACAAACAGGCCCCAGGGTTCATTTCCGAGTAATACAGAGACAAATCCAAGAAGAAAAGGGAAGGAACAATGTCAAGCAATCACATTAAGATCTTGGAAAACCACTTGAGACCTTTGCAAATCATGCGCCTGCTGCTTTACAAAAGGAGGCCAGCATGCAATGCGCGTGAAGCAGAAAGCCTTGTTCTTGAAAGAAAATTTGGAAAAGTCGAGGTTCAAAGGAAGAAATATATCAGCGAGTTCAGAGGAGAAGCATAAGAGTTCAGTACCACCAATTCACCCTCAAGTTCCGTATCCGCAGAGATTGAATAAGTAGAGGGAGGATAAATAATTCAGTAAGTTTCTGGGGGTATTTAAAAAGCTGCAAATCAATATACCTTTCACCGAAGCATTGGAACAAATGCCAAGCTATGCAAAGTTCATGAAGGGTATACTGTCAAGGAAGAGGAGATTAGATGAATTTGAGACAGTAGCCTTAACAGAAGAATGTAGTGTAGTACTTCAGCAAAAGTTACCTCCGAAGTTGAAGGATCTAGGCAGTTTCACAATCTTGTGGACAATCGGGAAGATGAATTTTGAAAAGTGTTTATGTGATCTTGGGGCAAGCATAAATTTGATGCCCTTGTCAGTATTCAATCAGTTGGGATTGCCGGCTCCAAGGCCGGCAAACATTGCGTTACAGTTAGCTGACAGATCCATCATGTACCCAAGGGGACTTGTGGAAGATGTCTTGGTAAAGGTGGACAAATTTATCTTTCTAGCTGACTTCATCATTTTGGATTACGAGGATGATAAAAGTATACCAATTATACTGGGAGACCATTCTTAGCCACAGGCAGGACTTCGATAGATGTGCAAAAAGGGGAACTCACGATGCGTGTAAATGATTAGGAGGTGACCTTTAACGTCTTTAAGGTAATAAAGTTCCCAACAGATGAAGAAGAATGCTTCCGGGTTGATGTGGTGAACCGAGATCTAAATGATGAAGTACAAAGTATAGTGGATTGTGAACCATTGAGAAGTATCATTGCTGAAAGTTCAGAGGTGGAGAATGAGAAATTAAATAAATTCGTTCAATATCTGGATACCAATCCACAGTATGGAACCGTTACAGTATGTGATAAGTTGTCGGACAAGCCTCTTAAAGTGAATGGCCAGAGATTGAAGAATGATTATGGTGGTGAGGTGGACAGAAAGAATTTCACCTCGATTCTATCTTCGACATGAGCATCTGGGACAGTCAAGCTAATTAACTATAACTTAGTGCTTGATGGGAGGCAACCCATTTTGTCCATCTCTATTTAGTATTTATTCAGTTCTAGTTGTTTGGTTTAGCTTATTTTCATTACTTGTTAAAATAGTATGAGTACCTTTATATGCTTATTCATCGTAATCAAATCGCAGAAGAGTATGTTCGTGCATTGCATTGAAATTAGGGAGACAGAATAAGAATTCATGTTTATTTAGTAAACCATGTTTTGATAAGGTCTATTGATGTTATTGCAAGTGTATTGGAGAGTATGTATTCCTGTCTTGCAGATTCTACAAAAATAAAAGCCAGTGATGCGGTATCAAGGGCGCGATCACAAGCACTTATTTCAACAACAGACACGCTAGCGCTGCTGATATATATTTAGAAGACCGGTTTTACATATCAGCAGCGCAAGCGTGCCCAACCATTAAAACCTCGTTGCATTTCGCGACATCAGTCGTGGAAAATTTTTTCAGTTTAAAAATGTGATGGATATAAGTTGGACTCTCATTTGCAACCAAAACAGAAGCGCCCCATCATTGTCTCTCCATATCTCACGTCTCTATCTCTCTAGCAATTACAGATTTGAAGCCATAAATCTCTCCACCAGGTGATTATCCACGAATTCTTCCATGTTCTACAACTACTCACGTCTCATCAGTGCACTAAAAAACTAGGGTTTCAAGAGAAATTGTGCGACATCAGTGTGGAGCAAATCACAGCCTTTGCTAGCATCCATTTTTTGTCAAATCATCTCACTATCTTTATCAATTACAAATGGGTCCCAAACGTGCTCGCTCTATTGCATCTTCTTCTTCATCTTCCTCGGGTAGTCAAGGGGCGGATATTGTGGATCACACCAAGTTTCTAAACTTGGAAGCTCAGCAAGAGTATTACCGAATTGTGACGAAGACGTTAAAAGGAGCGCAGATTTCAAGCGGGAGGCGGGATGGTCATTGTGTGCCATGATTCGAGAGAGAGGTCAGGGTGGATGGATTGCTACTCTACGCCAATTTCGATGAGCATAGTCCGCGAGTTCTATGCCAACGCCAAGGTCACTATGAGTGGTATATCTCTGGTTCGCGGTCTCGAGATAGATTACAGACCCCGTGCCATCCAATTAATTTTCAAAATTACTGATGCATCGCTAACGGGGGCGGCTAATTGGGTCACCGGTGCACATTTAGAGACAGACATGGAGTTGGTTATTGTAGAATTGTGCATGCCTGGCACGAAATGGACCTATAAAGTACGCACGACTCAACCTCGTATATTCCCAGCTGCAGCCCTGAAACGATATGCAAAGGGGTGGAATCTGTTCATATGTGCCAAGCTCATGCCTTCCTCTCATCAACACGAAATCACAGCGGAGAGGGCTATTATTCTGTGGGGCATAATCACCAGGAAATATATTGACATTGGTCATCTCATCCATCAGAATATGTTGCGATACCTGCGAGGAGGCACCATTGGGAGCATTCCACACTCATCAGTGGTTGCTATGTTATGTGCTAATCAGGGATGCAAATGGGACAACGAACAAATACAATACCCAAGTCAGGACATAACTCATGCCACAATTGCCAAATTTGAGGATTGGGCAGGATGTGTACCGCATCCACGCAGACTAGGATTCATCATCCAGCCCACTTTTCCAGAGTCATCCCAGCAGCCCCCTCAGACAGATGAGGCAGGCCCGTCTACGCACACACGTGCCACCCATGGTGATTGCCAGCTCCGAAGGTTAAAGCGAAAAGTCGATGCCATGTACGATAATTTGGGAAAATTTGCGACGGGACTCACGAGGGCCTTGGGTGAAGCTTTTGCGCTGCAGGGAACAATGCTAGAATGGCCTCAGTTCGGAACATCAGCGCAATATCCACCACAAGATTCACCACATGAGGAGGGTGGTAACACCGATCATTAGGGGAGTTTTTCGCTACCCTTTACCTTCATTTAATGGGGCATTGAATATTATAAGTTTGGGGGTATTGGGGTAGTAGTATAGTTGCATGTAGTTTTTGCATGCTTTTGTTTAATTTTGTAGTTTTTGCATGATTTAGTTTAAATTTTTTGCATCATGTAGTTTATTTTTGCACATAGTTGCATGTTCATTTTTTAGTTTGAATGTCTCACAGTTCTTTCCATATGGAAATTTTTGTCTAGCCAATGATGATATAGTGAATTTTGAAAGATTTTTGAGTATGTTGGATAACATGAGCTGAGATATACTGTTTTACACAATGCAATTTATAATGTTGTTTAAATGCTTTTGGTTTGAACGAATATGTTCTTAATCACTTGTAGGTATAAGACGTATGTGTTGTATTGCTCGATAGAAAATGTAGTTTTTTAAAAAAAGGAAATATGTGAAAAAAGAGCTTAGACGGTTTAAAACATTGATTTTTAAGCTTTGGAAAAACATGGGTATGCTATGTATAAAAAAAAAGAAAAAGAAAAATAGCAATAACGTGGCTAGTCTTATTTCGGGGCCCTAGCTACTTGAGTAAGTACGCCTGAGGGGATTGTCTCTACACCTAGCGCCCTAAGGTCTTTCATGGTATGGGTGTCGTTGGTTGAAAGCTCGCTAAGGGGTAGCAGTGTTGCCCGATGGAATAAGATATTGCACAGTCATGTGAAAAAAAAAGGAAAAGAAAGAGAGAAAGAAACGGAAAAATAGCAATAAACATCGCGGAAAAACGTAAAAAAAAAAAATCACCCTCGTGAGTAGAAATAAAGAAGTTAAGCCCATTGTTGAGCCTTAGTTTATTTTAAGATGTTGGAATAGTCTTCGTTGCATATATATACATAAGTCTTGATTTAAGCTATAATTTTCTGTTTTAAGCAATATAACATGAGTATTCTGTGCCTAAATCACATTTTGGCGAACACAACACACACAAACAGCATCTCTATAGCATTTATGAATTATCTGAGTGTATGACAGTATGCCTACAGTTTGGTTTGAATATGTATTCTTGAATCTAGAAAAATTCGTTGAGGCAATTTAGACTAAATTTCTGTGATAGCTGGACAATATAAGATTAGTTGCATCATAATTTAGTTGCATAGTAATATAGCTGCATTTTCATTGTTCAGTAGTATGCATTGCTTGAGGGCCAGCAACAGTTCAAGTTTGGGGATATTTGATAAGTGGGTTTTATACCTACTAATTGGATAGCAATTCACGCGAACTGTACCCATCTCATGTACATTTTAGTGTGTTTTAGTTTCATTTCATGTTAGTTTGCATTGCATATACTTAAAACTCCTTTTGGTGAAAAAGTGCAGGAAACGGCCTAATTTGGTGGACTTAGAGGGCACGAGGCGAATGGACGCATGAAGCGAGGCACAAGCTGTGGATGCGTGGCATGAGGATCAAGTGGAGCAGAGACTAAGCAAGGATGAACAAAGGAATGAGCAACGGTGAGACGTAACAATTGCAGCGATGAGAACCGGGAATCACAGATTGTAGAAGTCGTGGCGGCGAACAAGCTTGAGACGCAGCGCTGTAGAAAACACCAGCTGAACATCATGACATCATGCAAGTCGCGCTCCCACGCGAGGATTACACTAAGGGAGCGCGCGGCCGCGTGCGATGCCTGACTAATGATGAGTTGTTATTTTAATTTGGAGTTTTTAAGGGTTGTAATTGGTTTTTAAACGATTTCTGACTGGTGTCAGAGGTATCACTTTTATCATTATTTAGTTTTTACGTATTTTTACATCGTAACTAGGATTTACATTCCGGGAGAGATTCCAACGTAGAAGGAGGCAAAAACTCTACTCTTCTACTCCTTCTTGGGATTTTCCTACCAAAATGGATATTTTTGTTAGTATTTTGCTGGATTATTATGCGGATTTGAATATTAATAGTCGATTATATTCAGCAATTGGGTTTGATCGTTCTATCTTTCATATTTCAATTGTTTGTTTATTAGCCATGTTTAGGTTTGATCCCATAATGGCTTTTGGTTCAGTCATGAACTAAACTCCATTATGGGATTCTAACGGATTTTAATATATAGTTTAGTTGCATGCTTGAATGCTGGATTGTCGTGCATATCATATGGGTTGTCTATCATGATTGTTTTGCATGTATGAATGCTTGATCACCATTTGTTTCAGTACTTGTATGGAATTGACAATGAACATGCAAGTATGGATTGTAATCATGATAGTATCATTATATGGGTCAATTTGCTTTATATGGCTTGTGTATTTCGTGAACCAGATAGACATATACTGTTTCACCGTATGAGTTAGAATAAGGGCTTGTACTTAAATTCAATGTGATTGCAATTTCACATAGACATATAGTGATTTTGGTTATATTGATGATTACATAGAGTCTATCATCTGTGGATGTTGTGTAAGTAGGTCATAGTGCATTGAAAAACGGCTATGACTCTATTAGTGCTCTTGGCTACATTCCTGTGATATGTGAACAAGTCATGCATGATAGTGGTGATTAAATGAAATATTAAATGAAGTTAGGGTCCCATTACTTTCAGATTTGATTTATTACATCTTTATTCTTGTTTTAGTCGTTATTTGCGATTAGAGTAACAAACCAATCTTAGTCATTAGTTTGAGCGAATAAATATAGTGATTTAATTAATGGATCGTGATTTAAGTTAAACAACTTTCTTTGTGGGATCGATACTTTACTTGTTTTGTATTACTTGCTGACACATGTATGCTTGCATGAATTAGAGCTCTTTGTTAAGACTAAAAAAGAGGCAACAAGT
Source organism: Panax quinquefolius (assembly GCA_020205615.1). NCBI lineage: Eukaryota > Viridiplantae > Streptophyta > Magnoliopsida > Apiales > Araliaceae > Panax > Panax quinquefolius. The sequence goes on along the minus strand of CM035172.1, from coordinate 83,085,372 downwards.
TTTTGGCGCCGTTGCCGGGGACAGGCGTTTAATTTATTATTATTATCATTAGTTTTAAGCTATATTGTATGACTTAGACAATTTTAGTCTTATCTCATTTCAGTTTTTGTTTCAGGAATTTGGATAAATTTTTATGCGCACGCGGTCATCCAACCATGACTTAACACCTGTTCAGGACAACATAAACGGAAGAGGTTAGAAAGCGAGTGTTCGCAGGAATTTACAAGCATAGTTAGAAAGAACTACAACTAATATGGCAGCCGAGGCATAAGTAGAAGAGCAAAGAGAGGAGCATAGGGCTCTAAAGGAATACTACATGCCCAATATTAATGGACTACAGTCTAGCATAGTCAGACCAGCGATAGCAGCCAACACATTCGAGATAAAAACGTGCACTATTCAAATGGTGCAGAATTCAGTGCAGTTTGGGGGTGCCGCTACAGACGATCCGAATGAACACCTATTGAGTTTCATTGAAATTTGTGATACATTCAGATACAACGATGTGACAGAGGATGCTATCAGACTTAGGCTATTCCCATTCTCATTGAGGGATAAAGTAAGAAGTTGGCTTCATTCTTTGCCAGCAGGATCGATAACTACATGGGAGGACTTAGCACAGAAATTCTTAGCCAAGTTCTTGCCAATGGCTAAGACTGCAAAGATAAGGACAACTATCTCTCAATTTGAGCAACAATAAGGCGTGCCCTTATATGAAGCATGGGAAAGAAATAAAGAGATGCTGAGGAAGTGTCAACATCACGGTATGCCAGACTGGATGGTGATAAACACATTTTATAATGGATTGGGATGGAAGTCGAGACCGATTGTAGATGTAGCTGCAGGAGGGGCATTATGGGCAAAAAGTTATGAGGAAGCCTATAACCTTATCGAGACAATGACATCGAATGATTTTCAGAATCCTACATCTCGAATGCCATAGCCCAAGGTTACAGGTGTGTTGGAGGTATATGCTATCATGCAGTTGTCAGCACAGATGGCAGCCATAGCGAAGAAAATAGACACATTAGCGGAAGGTAAAACAAAGGCGATTGCTTTCGTATGTGAGATTTGTGCGGGGTCACACTCAACAGATCAATGTGCTATCAGCTCAGAGTCAGTGTAGTATTTGAACAATTACAGATAAGACCAAGGTCAGTTATCGAACACATACCACCCCAATAACCGAAATCATTCAAACTTTAGTTGGTCAAATAACCAAGGGAATCAACAGAATCGATTTGAACATTTAATAATCGATTTCGAGACCAAGCGATGCGACCCGCGGTTTAATACTGACCACCTTTTCCGCCGGGATTTTCTCAACAACAACAACATCACACTCCAGCTGCACCTCAGCAAGAGAAGAAATCAGAAGTAGAGGAGATGATGATGAAATACATAACAAATACAGAGGTTATGATTAAAAGCCAAGCAATGGCTATTAAGAATCTTTAAACCCAGATGGGGAAGATAGCGAACATGTTTACTAACAGGCCACAGGGTTCATTGACGAGTAATACAAAGACATTTCCAAGAAGAGAAGGGAAGGAATAGTGTCAAGCAATCACATTAAGATCTTTGAAAACCACTGCAGACACTACAAGTCGCGCGCCCGCGCCTGTTTTACAAGAGGAGGTCGTACGGCCACGAAAGGCAGAGCAGCCAGCTGCTGAGAAGGAAAATTTGGAAAAGCCTGAGGTTCAGCAGGGAGAGAAAGATAAAGCAAGTTCAGAGGAGAAGCATAAGAGTTCAGTACCACCAATTCACCCTCAAGTTCTATATCCACAGAGATTGAATAAGTAGAGGGAGGATAAACAATTCAGTAAGTTTCTGGAGGTATTTAAAAAGCTACAAATCAATATACCTTTCGTCAAAGTATTGGAACAAATGCCAAGCTATGAAAAGTTCATAAAGGGTATACTGTCAAGGAAGAGGAGATTAGATGAATTTGAGACAGTAGCCTTGACAGAAGAATGCAGTGCAGTACTTCAGCAAAAGTTACCTCTGAAGCTGAAGGATCCAGGTAGTTTCACAATCCCGTGCACAATCGGGAAGATGAATTTCGAAAAGTGTTTATGTGATCTTGGGGCAAGCATAAATTTGATGCCCTTCTCAGTATTCAATCAGTTGGGATTGTCGGCTCCAAGGCCGACAAACATTGTGATACAATTAGCTGACAGATCCATCACGTATCCACGGGGACTTGTGGAAGATGTCTTGGTAAAGGTGGACAAATTTATCTTTTCGGCTGACTTCATCATTTTGGATTACGAGGAAGATAAAAGTATACCAATTATACTGGGGAGACCATTCTTAGCCACAGGAAGGACTTCGATGGATGTGCAAAAAGGGGAACTCACGATGCGTGTAAATGATCATGAGGTGATCTTTAACATCTTTAAGGCAATAAAGTTCCCAATAAATGAAGAAGAATGCTTCCGGGTTGATGTGGTGAACCGGGATCTAAATGATGAAGTACAAAGTATAGTGGATTGTGAACCATTGAGAAGTATCATTCCTGAAAGTTCAGAGACGGAGAATGAGAAATTAAATAAATTCATTCAATATCTGGATACCAATCCACAATATGGAACCGTTGCAGTATGTGATAAGTTGTCGGATAAGCATCTTAAAGTGAATGGCCAGAGATTGAAGAATGATTATGGTGGTGAGGTGGACAGAAAGAATGTCACCTCGATTCTATCTTCGACATGAGCATCCGGGACAATCAAGCTAATTGACTATAACTTAGCGCTTGATGGGAGGCAACCCATTGTGTCCATCTTTATTTAGTATTTATTCAGTTCCAGTTGTTTGGTTTAGCTTATTTTCATTACTTGTTAGAATAGTATGAGTACCTTTATATGCTTATTCATCGTAATCAAATCGCAGAAGAGTATGTTCGTACATTGCATTGAAATTAGGGAGACAGAATAGGAATTCATGTTTATTTAGTAAACCATGTTTTGATAAGGTCTATTAATGTTATTGCAGGTGTATTGAAGTGCATGCATTCCTTTCTTGCAGATTCTACAAAAATAAAAGCCAGAGTGCAGTATCGAGGGGGCATGGTCATGCAGCAATTATTTTAACCAGACTGCTGCACCACACTATCCATGCTACCAAGCCTGATATGATATATTATACCGCTTTTTTTATCGTGCGCTTGCCGCACCCAAATTTATAAAACCTCATGCAACCGCGCGTGCGACATCTGACATGGAAATTTTTTTTAGTTTAAAAACATGATGGATATAAGTTGGACTCTCATTTGCAACAAAAATAGAAGCGCTCCAACAGTGTCTCTCCATATCTCACGTCTCTATCTCTCTAGCAGTTACAGATTTGAAGCCATAAATCTCTCCACCATGTGATTATCCACGAATTCTTCCACGTTCTACATCTACCCACGTCTCATCAGTGCATTATAAAACTAGGGTTTCAAGAGAAATTGTGCGACATCAGTGTGGAGCAAATCACAGCCTTTGCTAGCATTCATTTTCTGTCAAATCATCTCACTATCTTTATCAATTACAAATGGGTCCCAAACGTGTTCGCTCTATTGCATCTTCTTCTTCATCTTCCTCGGGTAGTCTAGGGGCGGATATTGTGGAACTCACCAAGTTTCTAAACTTGGAAGCTCAGCAAGAGTATTACCGAATTGTGGCGAAGACGTTCGTCAAGGAGCGCGGTTTCAAGCCAGAGGGGCAGGATGGGCAGTTGTGTGCCATAATTCGAGAGAGAGGCTGGGGTGGACTGACTGCTACTCCAATGCCCATTTCGATGAGCATAGTCCGCGAGTTCTATGCCAACACCAAGGTCACTATGAGTGGTATATCTCTGGTTCGCGGTATCGAGATAGATTCTGAGACCACAATGCCATTCGATTAATTTTCAAAATTATCGATCTTGCTATGAAACGGGCGGCTTAATTAGGGTCACTAGTGCACATTTGGAGACAGACATGGAGTTGGTTATTGCGGAATTGTGCGTGCTTGGCATGAAATAGACCTATAAAGTAAGCACGACTCAACCTCGTATATTCCCAGCTGCAGCCCTGAACCGATATGCAAAGGCGTGGAATCTGTTCATATGTGCCAAGCTCATGCCTTCCTCTCATCAGCACGAAATCACAGCGGAGAGGGCTATTATTCTATGGGGGCATAATCACCGGGAAATATATTAACATTGGTCATCTCATCCAACAGAATATGTTGTGATACCTGCGAGGAGGCACCATTGGGAGCATTCCACACGCATCAGTGGTTGCTATGCTATGTGCTAATCAGGGATGCAAATGGGATAACGAACAAATGCAATACCCAAGCCAGGACATAACTCATGCCACCATTTCTAAATTTGAGGATTGGGCAGGAGGTGTACCGCATCCACGCGGACTAGGATTCATCATTCAACCCACTTTTCCAGAGTCATCCCAGCAGCCCCTTCAGACAGATGAGGCAGGCCCGTCCATGCATGCACGTGCCACCCATGGTGATCGCCAGCTCCTAAGGTTAAAGCGAAAAGTTGATGCCATGTACGATAATTTGGGCACATTTGCGACGGGACTCATGAGGGCCTTGGCTGAAGCTTTTGCGCTACAAAGAACAATGCTAGAATGGCCTCGATCTAACAAAGATTGCCGTATCCACCACCGATTCACCACCGAGAGGAGGTGGTAACAAATCATTAGGGGAGTTTTTGTTACCTTTTTACCTTCATTCAATGGGGCATTGAATATTATAAGTTTTGGGGTATTGAGGTAGTAGTATAGTTGCATGTAGTTTTTGCATGCTTTTGTTTAATTTTGTAGTTTTTGCATGATTTAGTTTAAATTTTTTGCATCATATAGTTTATTTTTGCACATAGTTGCATGTTCATTTTTTAGTTTGCATGTCTCACAGTTCTTGCCATATGGAAATTTTTGTCTAGCCAATGATAATATAGTGAATTTTGAAAGATTTTTGAGTATGTTGGATAACATGAGCTGAGATATAGTGTTTTACACAATGCAATTCATAATGCTGTTTAAATGCTTTCGGTTTGCACGAATATGTTCACAATCACTTGTAGGTATAAGACGTATGTGTTGTATTGCTCGATAAAAAATGTAGTTTAAAAAAAAGGAAATATGGGGAAAGTGAACTTAGACGGTTTAAAACATTGATTTTTAAGCTTTGGGAAAACATGGGTATGCTATGTATAAAAATAAAAAAAAAAAGAAAAATAGCAATAACGTGGCTAGTCTTATTTCGGGGCCCGCTACTTGAGTAAAAATACGCTTGGGGATTGTCTCTACACCTAGCGCCTAAGGTCTTTCATGGTCTGAGAGTCGTTGGTTGAAAGCTCGCTAAGGGGTAGCAGTGTTGCCTAATGGAATAAGACATTGCAAAGTCATGTGAAAAAAAAGGAAAAGAAAAAGAGAAAGAAACGGAAAAATAGCAATAAACACCATGGGAAAGCGCGAAAAAAAAATCTCCCTCGTGAGTAGAAATAAAGAAGTTAAGCCCATTGTTGAGCCTTAGTTTATTTTAAGATGTTGGAATAGTCTTCGTTGCATATATATACATAAGTCTTCATTTCAGCTATAATTTTCTGTTTTAAGCAATATAGCCTGAGTATTATGTGCCTATATCAAGTTTTGGCAAACACAACACATACACACAGCATCTCTATAGCATTTATGAATTATCTGAGTGTATGACAGTATTCCTATAGTTTGGTTTGAATATGTATTATTGAATCTAGAAAAATTCACTGAGGCAATTCGGACTAAATTTCTGTGATAGCTGGACAATGTGAGATTAGTTGCATCATAATTTAGTTGCATAGTAATATAGATGCATTTTCATTGTTCAGTAGTATGCATTGCTTGAGGGCAAGCAACAATTCAAGTTTGGGGGTATTTGATAAGTGGGTTTTATACCTACTTATTGGATAGCAATTCACGCGAACTGTGCCCATCCCATGTATATTTTAGTGTGTTTTAGTTGTATTTCATGTTAGTTTGCATTGCATATACTTAAAACTCCTTTTGGTGAAAAAGTGCTGGAAACGGCCTAATTTGGTGGACTTAGAGGGCACGAGGCGAATGGACGCATGAAGTGAGGCACAAGTTGTGGATGCGTGGCATAAGGATCAAGTGGAGCAGAGACTAAGCAGGGATGAACAAAGGAATGAGCGGCAGATGAACGAATAATTCTGTGGCAAGAGAACCAAGAATCATCATGCGCAAGCCGCACTACCGCACGACAGACAAGCTTGAGATCTTGGCCTTCTGTGAACCCCTACCGGACATCATGACACACTACAAGTCGCATTACCAAAGAGGATTACTGACTGGGGAGTCTTGTGACATGAAAGCGATGCCTGACTAATGCTGAGTTGTTATTTTAATTTGGAGTTTTTAAGGGTTGTAATTGGTTTTTAAACGATTTTTAACTGGTGTCAGAGGTATCACTTTTATCATTTTTCAGTTTTTACGTATTTTTACATTGTAACCAGGGTTTATATTTTGGGAGAGATTCCAATGTAGAAGGAGGCCAAAACTCTACTCTTCTACTCCTTCTTGGGATTTTCCTACCAGCGTGGATATTTTTATTAGTATTTTGCTGGATTGTTATGCAGATTTGAATATTAATAGTGGATTCTATTCAGTAATTGAGTTTGATCGTTCTATCTTTCATATTTCAATTATTTGTTTATTAGCCATGTTTATATTTGATCCCATAATGGCTTTTGGTTCGGTCATGAACTAAACTCCATTATGGGATTCTAACGGATTTTAATATGTAGTTTAGTTGCATGCTTGAATGCTAGATTGTCGTGCATATCATATGGGATGTCTATCATGATTGTTTTGCATGTATGAATGCTTAATCACCATTCGTTTTAGTACTTGTATGGAATTGACAATGAACATGCAAGTATGGATTGTAATCATGATAGTATATGTATATGGGGCTGTTTTATATGGCTTGTGTATTTCGTGAACCAGATAGACATATACTATTTCACCGTATGAGTTAGAATAAGGGCTTGTACTTAAATTCAATGTGATTGCAATTTCACATAGACATATAGTGAATTTGGTTATATTGATGATTACATAGAGTTTATCATATGTGGATACTGTGTAAGTAGGTCATAGTGCATTGAAAAATGGCTATAACTCTATTAGTGCTCTTGGCTACTTTCCTGTGATATGTGAACAAGTCATGCATGATAGTGGTGATTAAATGAACTATTAAATGAAGTTAGGGTCCCATTACTTTCAGATTTGATTTATTACATCTTTATTCTTGTTTTAGTCTTTATGTGCGATTAGAGTAACAAACCAATCTTAGTCATTAGTTTGAGCATATGAATATAGTGATTTAATTAATGGATCGTGATTTAAGTTAAACAACTTTCTCTGTGGGATCGATACTTTACTTGCTCTGTATTACTTGTGTCGACGTCGGGATTTTTAGTTGTCCCTTTCCGTTACTTGTTCTTTGGTGTTCTCATTTTAGGTGAGATTTGTTTGAAAAATAAGTGAAAAAGGTCCTACATGTATAATGTTGACGATGGATTTGTTAAGAGTCGCCATTGGTTTTTAAATGGTCGTACTAACACAACCGAGAAAAGGTTTGCACATTGACCCAAAGATGTGACACTTCTAAATGGGTTTGTGAAACCGAGATTTATTAGGGTCCGGGGACTTGGTTATATGGGAGGGAAGGTGTTAGGCACCCAGACATCCGTGTTACCACTTGGACCGCTTCTTTTCAAGAAACTATTATCCTAATGTGTTTGTATGTGGGTTAATGTCTTTGTTATTTGGAAGTAGTCACGATGCCTCGTTCGCACCTATATATATATACGAGGTTTGAATTTATGTAAATATTCAGTTTTAGCAAGATATGGCAGATGATGTTTTATAAAAGAGGTTTTTAAACCACGATGCTCAATAGTAATTGAGACCTTTTACACTCCCATTTTATTAAATGTTCTAACTTGATTGATTTTATTTTACGGATCGCGATGCATCCGCATTTAAATAATATATACAAAATAATGTCGACTTCCTCGTGGGTATGGAAACCATCTCGAGGAAATTCGAGACCTTTGCAAAAATAATTTACAAAGTCATTTACATTTGAAAACGCCCATCACGGGAACCGAATCTAGATCCAATAGGTTGAATCTGTGATCACATGATTCCTAGGCGCACATGATACATACATGATCACCAACCACGAAGCACTTCCATGGGGGATCAGAAATATAAATAAAGCTGTAAAAGCTATCAACCGCCAAGGAGGAAACTCCAGGCGGGATGAAATGTAAATTAAGCTGTAAAGCTATCAACCGCCACGGAGGAAACTCGAAAGGGACAAAATGTAAAGAAAGTTTAAAAGCGATCTACCGCTCAAGTAATCTCCAAGCGAGACAAAACGTAAAGAAAGTCATAAGCGATCAACCACCACGGCAAGTGAACTCCAGTGGGGATTTAAATATATATATATATATATATATATATAAGTGATAAACGCACTGGATATAAAATCCATGCTCATCGAATAGAGTTTGATAATAGTTCATATATATATATATATATATATATATATATATATATATATATATATATAAGCGAGTAAATGCAAGAATGTAAAATTAGGGCTCATCGTAAGCAGTCCCACACAAAGTTAATATATATAAGTATATATATATATATATATATATAAGCGAGTAAACGCATGCGGATATAAAATCCAGGCTCATTGAGCAGTCCGACACACAGCTTAATATATATAAGTATATATATATATATTAAAGCGATAAATGCACCTGCATCAAAGTCTCAGGCTCATCGAACAAAGTTCGACACACAATTCATATATATATATATATATATATATATATATATATATATATATATATATATATATATATATACAAATTGAAATAAAACCACGCATCAAAGTCCGGCAAACTCACATGACACGACTCTCAACGTGAAGAAGGGTGTGTGCGAAATGAAGAGAAAGGCTTTAAAGTGTGTGAGAAGGCTTACAGGTTGGTACATAAAGAAGACTTGATATTTTTAAAGTGGGTAAACACTAGCTTTTGTAGGTACAAAAGTAGCTATATATGAGCTCACAAGTGTTTAAAATGAGAAAGTACACTGTATGGGGTGAGTACAGAGCAAATTGGATAGGGCTTCCTCGCCGTTTTCTCTTGCAAAATGGCCACCCCAAGCCCCCTATTTATAGAGGTTGGAGCCAGCAGGTGTGCAGGCAACCAGTGGGCCCGGGTTTCTGCCCGTCGTCTCAAATCTCGTGCACCCAAAACCTTGTAATTTCCACTTGAACTTTCAAAAGTGCAATCCGGGCATCCGATTGAGGTATACAGGACCTATTTCGGACCGCCGTTGTAGAGAGTTGTATAATAGCATGGGATTAGAGTTTGTATGAAGTCATTGAAGATGGGACGATGCCCTCCAGTCTTTAAGCTTCAACTTACATCCATTACCCCGCACAATAGTCACTTGGGATTGGTTAGTCTTGTGGGACATCGTTGTGTAGAGATGTGTGTATAAAATGTTGAGACGACGTGGCATGGCATCGCGTTGGCGAGATGACGATGTTCCCCCTCACCGGTGTTATCGTCGGTTTGGGCTGATAAAGCAGACGTTGCTCAGGGCTTCGCTGAGATTGGACTGCTGCAATTATTGAAGGTCATCAGTGTCATCTCTGAGGTGTGCCTATCTTTCCGGTGTTATCTATGGGTCTTATATTGAGTACCTCGGTGTGAGCGCCGAGGTTGAAGCTGATTACATGCATTTGAAACCAGCATTTCTGGGGTTATCTCCGGAACTGCATTCCTTAAGGTTATCTCCAAGGTTGGTAACTGCTACTCCCAGTGTTGGGACTGAGACTAAATATCTCGGGGTTATCTCCGAGATGAATCGGCCTTCTCCGATGGAATTTTTGGCATTGGAACTGCATGCCTCGAGGTTATCTCCGGGTTGGTACGGAGTATCTCGTCGTGAGTGTCGAGATTGAAGCTGGTCGCATTTGAAACAAGCATTTCTGGGGTTATCGCCGAAACTGCATTCCTTGGGGTTATCAGCAAGGTTGGTAGCTATTCCCATGATTGGGACTGAGACTGGATACCTCGTGGTTATCTCCGAGATTAATCGGTCTTCTCCGGTGTGTATTCTGGTATTGGATCTGCACGCCTCGGGGTTATATCCGAGGTTTGGAATTGTTACTCCCAGTGTGTGTTCTGGGGTTGATGCTGAACTTCTGGTAGTATCCGGAATGGATATGAACTATCTTTCAGGGTTCCCTCTTAAAAGATGAATCTGTCCTCCTGCAATGTTAGTAACGGTAGACAAAAATTTTGAGTGTTCTGAGATGCCCTCTTTATCATACTCATGCATGGCAATGCATGGGTAGGATAAAGAATCCTAGACACTTGAAATGCAATAAGACAAACATGGTATTAAATGTAGCAACATGATGCAAATGTATGATGCATGTGTATGGGGTTGTAGCCCAACATGCTGGGGATGATTGCTGGCTCCTTATTGTTTCAACTGGGGATTGGCAATGATGACCAGATTTGATGTGTAGACCAAATCCGCTAGGATGTTGATGTTGGGGTTATCACCAAATTCCTGGGTCTTTGATAATGACTTGATCCTGAAGATGTACCTCTTATGTGTAAGAGATCTGTGGGGATAAAGCTAAGTCTATTTTGAGGATGTGTATAACATATTCCATCATCTATCCTCTTTGATAGCATTGACCTTTCCTGGTTAGTATCGCCAGGATATGTCAAGATTCTGTTGGATTCACTGCCAACATCAAATGTTGTTGGGGATGCCTGAAATTCGTTGACATGTACTTCACCGACATGTGAATCAACGGCTGAAAACCGTGTGGGATAGACCATCAAGGTTGCTTGACCTTTGCTGTCGTGTGAATCAACAGCTGATACTCTATGGGCAGATTGTCAAGGTTGCTTGACCTTCGTTGATGTGTGAATCAACGGAACATTGCGTTGTGACCCCCGCCGGGGATCCACTGGGGAATATGAGTAATCGAGCATGAAATCCTTGAACAGCTCTGGAGCTCTGATAGGTTTAATCGCCATCGGCTGAGATAACGTCAAGGCTGCTTGACCTTCGTTGATATGTATATCAACGGCTGTATGTGCATTGTAATCCCCTGCCGGGGCTTCACTTTGAAACCCCCATCGGGGATCTACGTTGTAACCCCGTCGGGGATCTACATTGTAATCCCCGTCGGGGATCACGTTGATCTTTTTAGTGTAATGACCCGAAGTTGGCGGCATTAGACATGTACAAGGTATTGTCGGATGTGATGTGTAACAGATGAGATAATCGGCAGGGTATACCTCGTGTTCGAGTGACTACCAATGATTGATGTACAGACTAAATATTTCATTTGAGAAGACCAGGATTGCATGCTATTTTGCTCAATTGCGTGGCATTTTTATTCCCAATTTGACCTTTCTAGTCTGTGAGAACTCCTTTGCAACTCGAACTAGACCGAGTCGGAGGGGTGGGCCCACATAGGGGTGCCGCATGTACACCTGTTTCAGCCGCAGATGAGCCTGCGGCCAACCGTGGATGATATAATCCAGCAGGTTGGTCTCACAAGTCTTTTTCAACTTCATTCGATAAGAGAAATCCGTGAACCTCCTTCAGATATGCTGAGTTCGGGCTATTTTCTGCAAATTCTGTCACCGTACAAGTGTTATGCACTATCCTGGTAACGTATGCATGTATTTTTTCCAGTTTTTATCCGTTGGATTTTGAGTTATCGCATGAAATGCATCTAAACACATAGTAGTGATTATGTATGCACAAATGACTTGATAAAAAATATTCAACATAGTAAATGTTAGTATTAAACCATGCTGAACATAATGATGTGAAAAAATTTGACTTTTGAGATAGTCAAATTGGCACCTTTTCTGCTATTTTTTGTCCTATTTGAGGTCCAATGAGCAAAAGGTAGAAAGGCAAAGTACTCCTTATATTGAGGTTAACCTTATGCATGGATGATTTTGATTTTTAATGCATATATTATGTATATGTCTTTGGGGCAGGTGTGCTACTGAATGGCCACCTAGACATGCCTATGTACATGTGGATAATCCTATTTTTAAAGGGGACTATGGCAAAAAAAAATTCAAAATGTAAGCATTGGGTAGTCATGCATTTTAACTCTACTGTATGTTAAAGTAAATGCACGAATGCATATAGTCATAAAATGCATTCCAGAAAGCTCCAGGTAAGGAAATACCACACCCTTTCTGAGGTGATTTGGAGACTTGTTGTCCAGATATTATGGATCTGGATTAGCCGAGTAGTTCCAGTAGGACCACTTCTGAAGTACCTCGACCCCGTTCTATCAGACAGCCTCATTGATTGGTGGAGGCCGTGATTCGTCCAGTCCAGGCAGACGTGCCAGACGTTGAGGACGTGGATGAGGATATTCTGATTGAGGATCTCACTCCTGCTGCACGTGTCCCCCGTAGGGAGCTACCTTGTATTTAGGTGGCAAACCCGAAGCTTCTGGGTGATTTGAGCAGACATCCCTCGATGTATTTGCATGCTAACGAGGTATGATGTTAGACTTTGATCTTTCTTCTTTCCTATTGATGAGGATTAAAGGGTTTTGATGTTGATCTACATTTCATGTAGGTTCCCGGCTTCACACAACCTCGAGGGAATTGGTTTAGTATACACTCCATATATCAGGCTCTTCATCCTGATTACAGAGCTGTAGTGCATGATTGGGGATTCGGGGCATTCTTCTCCATCCTTCCCCATTGCTGTCCCTGGGGTTACCTCAGGGCATTGTTTGAGCAATGGTTTCATCAGACTCAGTCACTCCATCTGCTGGATTGCGAGGTGATGATGACGCTGATGGATTGGCGATTTATCACATGTGTGGAGTTTGGAGGGGAGCCAGTGCCTTGCACGACGAATATTACCCCTACTGCCGTCAGATCCTTGTTAGGAGTTCCGGCGGAGGCGCTTAAAGGTAGGATTGTCCGTTCAGGTCCTTTGAGCGTAGATGTTATGAGCGGGCTTTTGAGTGAGCCCATGCCTGATGATGTCAGAATTAGAGATCGCATTCTGCGGCGATTGTTCCTGATGATTATTAGAGGCTGCTTCATAGCAGATAACTCTTTTACGGTGTCTTTCGCTTTGATCAGCGCCACACATCATGTGGACCGTATTGGAGAGTATGATTGGGGTTCCTACACCTTTGCCTATTTCCTCCGGGGCATACTTATGTGCTCACAGGGTTTGACTGAGGCTTGGCTAGGCTTCTACCCATTTCTACTGGTGAGTATTTCTCCTGTCATTACCCACTTATAGGTTAAGAGTGTTTACTGATAGCAGATGTTTTGCCATTGTGCTGGCAGTTTTGGGCCTATGAAAGGCTCCCATGCTTGCATCTTATGAGTGTGTTAGGTTTAGATACCTATCCACGAGGACGACGATGGCATCATTCCATTTTGCTGGAGGTCCCTGTAGCTGAGGGCTTCACTCACTGCCATATGCAGCTGGAGTTGTTGACAATTGATATTATCACATGGATTCCCTATTCAAGGGAACACTTGACCATCGGCTTTGAGGATGGATACTCGACTGGAGTCGAGTATGTGATTTCCACCAGGAGAGTTCCTCTCTTCACGATAAGTTTGCCGGAGCTCTATTTAGGAAAGCGTGCTATTAGGAGCACCACGGGGGAGATTCAGATGCCGATCTTGCCTCCCCTGTCAGCGTCGTTAGCATCAGATCATAATCACCCGTCACTGATATCCCATTGTTGGGGGTCGACGACTTTACATTATCAAAGGGTCATTACTTTCGAAGACGCGTTCAGCGTTGGTGGTTCCCTCGTACTATTTTAGATATTGACCTTCTTCTGATGTGTATTCTCGTTATATCTTTTGATAGGCCTCTGTTAGATATCATTTCTATAACTATTGGTGGCATTGGGTGGAGATATAAACATAAATTGTTTATACATTAAACTTTACACATCATTCCCAAGGTTTACAACCTTAACTTAATACATACCTTCTAGAATATCTAAAAGGGTTTACAATGCTATTTTCATCAAAAAATTTTACCTCGAGATCTAATCATTTCTACAACATAATTATAATCTTTTGCACTTTGACTTTTGCTTCCGCATCTTTATTCGAGCTTTCATCTAAATCTTAAAATTTTATCATGATATAATGCATCTAAGGTGAGCAAATAAAATTTCCCAACAATTTTAAATACAATGAAGATATATCATGATTGAAAAGAATGAATAAGCTTTTAAGTTTTCAATATCAATATAATAATTGTGAAATAACACATGAATCAAGTTTCAATAATTTAATAATTGATCAATCAATAATGTTTGAAGGTCAACAATGACCATAAAACAATTTAATCTTGAACCTTATGGTAATGAAGGTGATCGACCTTTCATACTTGATGAACATATGCAACATGCACTATGTGCTGCAAAAATCAATAATCAATTCAATAATTATTCACTAACATACTTTGAAATATAACTCGAGTTTGAGTTAAGGAAACTTGCTCGATTAGATTTGACTCTTCGCTACGCAGCTTTAAGTTAACTTCTTTTGGTAAGACCTATCATTAATAATAAGATTGGTCTTTCAATTAAGATATACTACTTTGTATCATAATACAATTATTTTATTAATAGATTATCTAACACTTAATCAAATATTAGATAACATCTTAACACATCAGCAATATTATCATTCTTTGATAATTCTTTAATCACTATATCATATACATTATGATTTAACACTTTCATTATCATTTCATAAGTTATTCTTTAACATCTAATAAGTTAAATACTAATCCAAATACCACGGGGTTTTAAATCTAACAACCCAAACTTCAATCCAAATGAATTAGATTCCAAATCCAATAACCTAAAATCGATTCAATGATTTCCAAATCCAATGACCGGATTCAACAAATTTCCAATCCAAAGAAACTTGGATTCATAATCTTTCAATCCAAAGCAAGCCGGATTCATAAATCTTCAATCTAGCAAGCTTCTTTTTTCAATCCAAAGAAGTCGAATTCATCAATTTTCCAATCCAAAGAAGTCGGATTCCATATCCTTTTTCATGAAAAATACAAAATCACGTATTATTTTTCAATCCTTTGCCCAAACACATAATATAGTTCATGAATATCAATTTCAATAATTACATTGAAAAAAATATCATAAATCTCTTATTTTAATCTTCCGTTGAATATTATTAATTATGTAATAATATTTTACGCTAAGGTTATCAACCTTTTAATAACATCCAAATCAAATTCTACTAAAATATTTTTAATCCAATATTATTAGTCATATAAAAATAATTTAAGTCATTAATCACATTAATAAACAATTGTTTTTAATTGTTTTCCTTTATTAATTAACTTGTTTAAGCATTCTAAAATGCCATAAACATCACAACACTTCACACCCACCCAAAACATCATCAAAAACTACATAAGCCATGCTCAAGGGTCTCAAGTCATAAATCGTACTTTTTTCATATTTTTGGACATCATATAATTAATTAAATCTATTTATCCATTTATCATCATTTAGATGAAAAATACCAAATCAGTTCCAAAAATATTTATTTTCTGGGATTTGACAGAATATAGTTTCATATTGAACATATATTTTTCCCAAAATTTTAAAATAGATTTACTATATTTAAATAGTCCATAATAGCCAAAATATTCTTCGATTTTTCATAAATCGAGATTAACTCCAAACATTCTGAAATTTTTACAGTATGCTCTGCTATACACATATACTTCCTCAGATAAATTTTGTAATTTTTGGACTTATACATGAGAGAGTTATTCGGGTGGTTTCATAAAAATAGTCCTTCACCGTAAAATCCATAACTCTCAAACCTTATTGCCAAAAATTCTCAAATTTTACACAACCTTCAAATCGTCTGATATTACCACTCCAAATGTTTCCAGAATTTTAAATTCATAAAAAGTGGACGAAAATACCCCGCTTTCAGATCGTCCCAAAACAATTTGTTTCCTTCTACCAAAAATGGAATTGTTTTAGCAAAAATCACCACTACCCCATGAAAACTCAACATTTTTGAGTGATACCACTTGGGTTAACTAGTAAACACATATATTTAGCACCCTCTTGACGGATCGCAAAAAAGGAGTTATAGATTTAAAACGGTAGATTTTCAAAGTACATAGAAATTTGGGTTTCAAAATTAGAAAAATTATTTTTCTTTTCCTTTTTGATTCAAACCAAATCAACACCCAATATGTGTAGATCCATACTTGAATCCACGAAAAACACATAGATCATAGGAGTTTGAACAACCAATCAAAAACCCCTTTTCATCAAATTACAAAAAGAAAGAGAATAAAGCTTAGGAAGAAAAATAGTTTTATACCTTTCATCAAAATCTTCTTTCTTCTTCTTAATGGCTTCCATGGCCACTCTTCTTTCTCCTTTTCTCTGTATAGCTCCAGTCGTCCCTCTCCTCTCTCTCTTTCCCGTTCTTCTTTCTTCTCCTCTTTCTCTTTCACGTTTTTCTTTTCTTTCCTTATCTTTCTTTTCTTCTTATCTTATCTCCAACAAAATCCAATCCAAATCTTATTTTATTTTAATTGTTAAGTTAATTAACAAATGACTAGATATCCCCTCCTTAAGTGGGTAAAAAAATTGGGCCACTTATTAATTAAATTCTATTGGGCTTGAACTTTTATTATTTTGCTTACTAACAAAATAAATTTGGGCTTCCATCCAAAATTTGATTGGGCCATTATAAATCTTGTCATATACATATTATATTGGGCTAGATTAAATAATTTAATCACCCTTAAAACACTATATCCACAAGTCACATGCTTAATTAATTAATTGGACTTGTTTAAATAATATAACCTCCTTAGTCCATTAAATCTAATTCTTTTAGACTCTAAATAAATTATTGGGCTATGATATTATTATAGTCCATTAGTTTTAATTCTATTTTACCCTAATTATTTAATTAGGGTTTTTTATTCCTCATAGTAGAAAATAAATTCCTTATGCATTTTCTTGTCCAAAAACATCCCCCCATACTTGGATCAAATTTTTGGAATTTTTAAATTATTGATTTAGGCCAACTCTTGGGCCACCATATTTAATCTCTTTGGACTTTTAATAAATTTCTTTGGGCCATAACAAAATATTACATTTCCAACACTCT
Source organism: Panax quinquefolius (assembly GCA_020205615.1). Lineage (NCBI taxonomy): Eukaryota > Viridiplantae > Streptophyta > Magnoliopsida > Apiales > Araliaceae > Panax > Panax quinquefolius. The sequence continues at coordinate 83,068,053 of CM035172.1, read as the reverse complement.
TATTATTACTATTCCCTAATTATTTAATTAGGGTTTTCATTTACTCCATTAAAACATAGATCCTTACTCATGCACATTTATTTCCTTAACCCAATTAGACTTGCTATAATTAGGTTATAAAATTAATTAACTGAGATGTATAAAATAAATCTCTTAAAATTAGTATATATTATAAATACTAATATTCTAGCATATTATAACCTCTTAGGTTATTTAATTAACACACCTAATATATATATATTAGGTTACATAACTTAATTCTTATTTCACTTTTATATACAAAAAGAAATGTATTCACATTATATAATGTATATTTTTTTAATCATATACATAATTCACATAATCATAACATGCTTCACTTCTAACTCCAATTTTGACCTTTTTCTATAAAAAGTCAACTATTGACTTTGACCAAAAAGTCAACCTTACACATTTTGTGTTAATTGTCCTTTCTAACTAAACTTGACGTTCTTTGACCTTGGCGAAAAGCGTCAGGTGCTTCAAAATTCTATCTCTAACTCAAATTTTGAGTTTTAAATTACTCCCTTCTTATTGCTAATCGTATTAACTAACGACTTTATACTTGTTCAATTCACATCAAATTTTACAGGTATCATAATAACTTATTCTTGATATTCATTCAAATACATATCAATTCATTTCTAGGATTTTGGAATTTTGTAACCTATATTTTCTCTATTCTCATTCGAATAGCAAACCATATAGGTTTTACTTGAAAATTTTAAATAAATCCACAAATTCTCTTCTATGTTTTATTCTTTAACCTTTATTCTAATCATTCAAGATTTTATAAATTTTTGAGTTGTCACATTCACCCCTTCTTCTAAGAATTTCGTCCCCAAAATTAAAGCATACTAATCTGTGCTTATTCGATTGATCAAAACTAGGTTTTCAACTTAACCTTTACAATTTCCTCATTTGAGGATTTCTCTTCTATCTTCACATTTTACAATAACTACTCACTAAGAGTTTACATCTTCTAAACATTCATCAAAACTAGGTTGTCATAATAACCTTTATTCAATCTTCTCTTAGATTCTACTAAATACACAATGAGTTCACACTATTTTATATCCATAATCACATACTACCACAGCATTACTCTAAAGAGTTTAAAAACATTTTATATCTGTCTGAGGGATCATAAAACCATGAACTTTGAGGTTTAGGGTTTTTTTACCTGCTACCTCTTTCAATTAAGAAAGAAAGGTACTCTACCTCTAAAATATTTTATATTTGGTATGTTTACAATCACAAAGAAGGTAAACTACCGATGCGGGTACTTTAGAGGATTAGTCTCATAGTACCTTAGTAATCTAAACGACTATAAGCGTTCTTAGATTGGAGTATTTTATCCAATTAGTATATCTCCATTTCCAGGGTTGTTCACCTTAGAGTTATCATAAGATTCCGCACCAAAATAATTTGGTTCGACATAAGCTTTCAAAGAATACTTTGAATTTTATAACACATTTGTCTAGCTGAATCAAATAGCTTAGACGCATATCAATAATTCGAATTTCAATCAAAACATTTCTAGCCAAATTCAGTTGGCAATAATTTTCCTTTAAAATTCTTAAAATCATTCTATGACGTCATGATACCGTACTGTATTTACAGTCCATTTGAGGATTCCGTCATTTTGTGACTTTGTCATACTACATCATATTATAGTAGGTAATTTGACGATCTTTAGATCACATCCAGCACACTAAGTAATTCTCGCATTGATAACTCCATCATTTTTATCATCTTTGCACCAAAGTTACATGATGCATTAATGATAAAAAAATACATTTTGATAATTCAAATCATTTTTCATCTAGCCGAATCAATTAGCATAGATTCTTGTTTAAACAGTTCAAAAAAACTTTAAAAATCATCTTTGGTGTCATCATGCCACAACAAGTAATGATGTGTTAGTGGCCCGAAGTCCATACCTACACACTTGTCACCATGTGTTGAGGATAACAAAATTCATTTTTAAAAGCACATCAGTGCGAATTTAGCTTGATGTCAAAATATCGAAGTCTAGCATAGCTAGAAGATTTGGAATACCTATGCTTCCATCATCAACTTCACTTTCTCTACTGATCCATTTCTTAAGAATTCTATCTATTTCTATCATCCTCAATTCACCATTCACAACTTTCCCATACCCAATTCGTCAAACTTTCCACAGATTATGAGTTCAGGAACTTTCCACAATCATATGAGTTTAAGAACTTGTCCTAGTCAGACCTTTGGCGTCCATTCGCTGAGGGGTTCATAAATATTTCATATAATTATGAGTCACGAACGTACCATAAGTATGAGTTTTAAGAACTCGTACTTAACCTTATATTCTCTACCTATTCGTTATACACATGAGAAAAGAATCACCTTAGCAACATGCATATAATAAATAGCGCGACATCATGTTCCAATGATTATCAATGTAAGAAACTAAGTTGTTGCCAAACCAAACTCGGCCACTAATCAATATAGGAAGCTAAGCATACAATTCTCCGCCTATACAAAGAATTGGTCAACCTAACCACTATATCGACCGGAGCTAAGTGATTATAAAACCAAGTACAAATTCCACCTTTATACAAGAAATTCATACAACTCAAATTGCCGATACATGAGTCCTCAATTGAAATCCTCATCATTCTTACTTTCTTTTCTTAATATGAATTTTATTTAATTCGCATCTTAACATTTACCACTCTTTTCTGAGTTAACATTATACCATTTCATAGTACCTTCTCTTTATAGCATCAAGCTATATTATTCCAATCACTTAACATATCATACGTTATTTAAAAATTTAATTTGATCACGTCGTGATCTTATTTCGTAATCATTACTCCTTATACTTACAATCGTTTTATTTTACGATCTTCTTATTCATCTCTTTAATCATATTATATTATGATTTTATTAACATTTCTCATCTTATAGACATTGTCTATTTATTATCACTTTTCATCTTTATTACAGGAGTCAGGTAACTCCGGATTCTTATCCTTATATCTCTTCAAGATTCTTCTTTGAATCTTAATTATCTTTCTCTTTACTTTAATGATGAATTTCCTAAATTCATCTCTTATCACTTAAACTCGATCTGAGTTTATTCCTTATCATCATCTCCGCGGTTATAGTCTAAGGTACACCTACCTAATGTGTATAACCTACGGCTCTGATACCAACTGCAGCATCCCCAAATCCGGGCACTTTTTACCTCAGACCTGGTACATCATTTCTATAACTATCGCGGGAGATATAAACATAAATTGTTTATACATTAAACTTTTACACATCATTCCCAAGGTCTGCAACCTTAACTTAATACATACATTCAATATCTAAAAAGGTTTACAATGCTATTTTCATTAGAAAACTTTAATAGATCTAACTGCAACATAATTTAATCTTGCACTTTGAATTTGCTTATGTCTTTATTCAAGCTTTCATCTAAATCTGAAAATTTTATCATGATATAGCAAGGGTGAGCAACAAATTTGCCCATCAAGTTTTAAATACAATGAAGATATATCATGATTGAAAAGAATGAATAAGCTTTCAAGTTTTCAACAATATAATAATTGTGAAATAACATGAATCAAGTTTCAATAATTTAATGACTGAATCAATAATGTTTGAAGGTCAACAATGACCATAAACAATTTAACTGAACCTTATGATAATGAAGGTGATCAGCCTTTCATACCTGATGAACATATGCAACATGCAATAAGTGCGAATCAATAATCAGTTAGACATGAATAATCATCAATAATCATTCACTAACATACTTTGAAATATAACTCGAGTTTGAGTTAAGAAAACTTGCTTGATTCGTTGACTACTGCTACGCAGTTTAAGTTAACTTCTTTTGGTAAGACCTATCATTAATAATAAGATTGGTCTTTCAATCAGCATATTCTACTTTGTATCATAATACAATTACTTTATTAATAGATTATCTAACACTTAATCAAATATTAGAAAACATCTTAACACATCAGTATTATTGTCATTCTTTGATAATTCTTCAATCACTGTATCATATACATTATGATTTAACACTCTCATTATCATTTCATAAGTTATTCTTTAACATCTAATAAGTCAAATACTAATCCAGCCACCTGGGTTCTAAATCTAACAAACCAAACTGCAATCCAAAGAATCGGATTCCAAATCCAAATGACGGATTCAATAGATTTCCAATCCAAATCTAACGCTGGATTCACTAATATTTCAATCCAAAGAAGTTTCGATTCATATAATCCTTCAATCCAAAGAAGCCCGATTCATAAATCTTTCAATCCAACAAGCTTCTTTTCAATCCAGCAAGCTGAATTCATCAAATTTTCCAATCTAGCAAGTTGGATTCCATATCCGTTTCATGAAAAACACTAAATCACGTATTATTTTTCTATCCTTTGCCCAAACACATAATATAGTTCATTGAATATAAATTTCAACAATTACATTGAAAAAAATATCATAAATCTCTTATTTTAATCTTCCGTCGAATATTATTAATTATGTAATAATATTTTACGCTAAGGTTATCATCCTTTTAATAACAGTCCAGTCAAATACTACAAATAATATTTTAATCCAATATTATTAGTCATATAAAAATAATTTAAGTCATTAATCACATTAATAAACAATTGTTTTTAATTATTTTCCTTTTATTAATTAACTTGTTTAAGCATTCTAAAATGCCATAAACATCACAACACTTCACACCCGACCCAAAACTTCATCAAAAAACTGCACAAGCCATGCTCAAGGGTCTCAAGTCATAAATCGTACTTTTCATATTTTTGGACATCATATAATTAATTAAATCTATTTATCCATTTATCATCATTTAGATGAAAAATACCAAATCAGTTCCAAAAATATTTATTTTCTGGGATTTAACAGAATATAGTTTCATATTGAACATATATTTTTCCCGGATATTTTAAAATAGATTTACTATATTTAAATAGTCCATAATAGCCAAATATTATTCGATTTTTCATAAATTGAGATTAACTCCAAAACTTCTAAAATTTTTACAGTATGCTCCTACCATACACATGTACTTCCAGTACAAATTTTATAATTTTTGGACTTATACACAGAGAGTTATTCGGGTGGCTTCATAAAAATAGTACTTCACCGTAAAGTCCATAACTCTCAAACCGTATGGCCAAAAAATTTCAAATTTTTACACAACCTGCAAAACGTCTGATATTACCACTCCAAATTTTTCCTAAATTTTTAATTCTTAAAAAGTGGACAAAAATACCCCCATTTCAGACTGTCCCAAAACAGTTTGTTTCCTTCTACCAAAAACGGGAGTGTTTTAGAAAAATCAGTCACTACCCCATGAAAACTCAACATTTTTGAGTGATACTACTTGGGTTAACTAGTAAACACATATATCTAGCACCCCTCTTTGACGGATCGCAAAAAGGAGTTATAGATTTAAAACGGTAGGTTTTCAAAGTACATAGAAATTTGGGTTTCAAAACTTGAAAAATTATTTTTCTTTTCCTTTTTGATTCAAACCAAATCAACACCCAATATGTGTAGATCCATACTTGAATCCATGAAAAACACATAGATCATAGGAGTTTGAACATCTAATCAAAAACCCCTTTCCATCAAATTACAAAAAGAAAGAGAATAAAGCTTAGGAAGAAAAATAGTTTTATACCTTTTATCAAAATCTTCTTTCTTCTTCTTAATGGCTTCCACGGCCACTCTTCTTTCTCCTTTTCTCCCTCTAGCTCCAGCCGTCCCTCTCCTCTCTCTCTTTCCCGTTCTTCTTTTTTCTCCTCTTTCTCTTTCACGTTTTTCTTTTCTTTCCTTATCTTTCTTTTCTTCTTATCCTATCTCCAACAAAATCCAATCCAAATCTTATTTTATTTTAATTGTTAAGTTAATTAACAAATGACTAGATAGCCCCTCCTTAAATGGGTAAAAAAATTGGGCCACTTATTAATTAAATTCTATGGGCTAGATTAAATAATTTAATCACCCTTAAATCACTATATCCACAAGTCACGTGCTTAATTAATTAATTGGACTTGTTTAAATAATATAACCTCCTTAGTCCATTAAATCTAATTCTTTTGGACTCTAAATAAATTATTAGGCTATGATATTATTATAGTCCATTACTTTTAATTCTATTTTACCCTAATTATTTAATTAGGGTTTTTTATTTCTCACACTAGAAAATAAATTCCTTACTTATGCCTTTTCTTGTCCAAAAATATCCCCCCATACTTGGATCAAATTTTTGGGATTTTTAAATTATTGATTTGGGCCAACTCTTGGGCCACCATATTTAATCTCTTTGGACTTTTAATAAATTTCTTTGGGCCATAACAAAATATTACATTTCCAACACTCTTATTATTATCATTCCCTAATTATTTAATTAGGGTTTTCATTTACTCCATTAAAACATAGATCCTTACTCATGCACATTTATTTCCTTAACCCAATTAGACTTGATATAATTAGGTTATAAAATTAATTAACTGAGATGTATAAAATAAATCTCTTAAAATTAGTATATATTATAAATACTAATATTCTACCATATTATAACCTCTTAGGTTATTTAATTAACACACCTAATATATATATTAGGTTACATAACTTAATTCTTATTTCACTTTTATATACAAAAGAAATGTATTCACATCATATAATGTATATTTTTTTAATCATATACATAATTCACATAATCATAACATGCTTCACTTCTAACTCCAATTTTTATCTTTTTCTATAAAAGTCAACTATTGACTTTGACCAAAAAGTCAACCCTTACACATTTTGTGTTAATTGTCCTTTCTAACTAAACTTGACGCTCGGACCTTGCAAATCCGAAAATTTCATCTCTAACTCAAATTTTGCTTTTAAATTATTCTTCTTCTCTAACTCAAATTTTGAGTTTTAAATTACTCATAATACCTTATTCTTATATTCTAATCGTATTAACTAACGACTTTATACTTGTTCAATTCACATCAAAAATTTTAAATAAATCATCAAATACCTTTTTATTCTTGATATTCATTCAAATACATATCAATTCATTTCTAGGGTTTTTTTGAATTTTGTAACCCATATTTTTCTATTCTCATTCGAATATGCAAACCATATAGGTTTTACTTTGAAATTTTAAATAAATCCACAAATTCTCTCTCTATGTTTTATTCTTTAACCTTTATTCTAATCATTCAAGATTTTATAAATTTTCTATTTCCATGTTTGGGGCTTAGCTCACCATACATATTTTACTCATTACTGGGCATGGACTACCTCCTCCAGGTCGGTTTGAGGGCGTGACTTATCTATCACCACCATTTGACCCATCCGGCCGTGATGTCGCATGATATCGTAGATCCGACGGTTCGTTCGGGGCTTAGCTGATTTTCATCCTTTTGAGGCGATAGGTCGACGTTTTTCTCGCTATCTCTCGTGGAGGACCGATCCCAGTATGTACGTTTGTTTGTTGGGATCAGTGAGATAGCTAATTTTTCCATCGGTCATCCGAGTTGTTCTGCGCAGTATTCCGCATGGATGGAGACAGAGATTTTATCTTTGCGCAAAGCAGATTCACAATACCGGATAGCGAGTCAGATGATGTAGAGCCCATGGAGGACATCGATTCCTACATCGAGGAGGAGCCTCACCGTTGGTTGCCAAGATTTCTTCCAGATTCTCCCAAGATTAAGTCTCATGTGATTCAAAGACTCAAAGATAGTACCTTGAGCAGAGTCTTCATCTGATGACCTTCGAGAGAGATCATGCTCAATCTTTGATGTTGACTGCCCTTGATGGGAGAGACGCAGCTCTATTAGAGAGAGACGAGGCATTAGCTCGCAGGGATGTAGCTGTTGTTGAGCGGGATGAGGCCAGATTAGCCAGAGATACAGTGATAGTTGAGTGAGATAGCGCCATATCTTCTCGGGATGTAGCCATCACAGATAGTACTGTAGTGAGGTTCCTTACCACTGGCATGATCACAGAGATGAGCACTTACATTGATGAGCATATGGTCACCATGCAAATAGCTGCAGATCTGTTGGGTCGTGTGGATATTCTCGTACAGGAGACTACAACTTCACCTCCTTCTTCTGAGAGGGACGCCATGTTGGGCTTGTTAGCTCGCATATACCCTGACTTATAGATGGATTTGTATTTTCCTGTACAGACTAGCTTAGCCATTTTGTCATGTACAATTTACATTGTATATATCAAACATCTTTATATATATAACAGTAAAATATATTTTTGGATCACTTTCCGTTTAGATATGCTTTGCTACTTTCTTGATATTTTGCCTGCTGCTTTAGGGGCTTGCGATCTTGATGTATTCTGAATTCCTCCTGGGTGGATGTACATTGAGTTGTCTCTAGATAGTTCAGAATGGATGATCGATCTGTATGTATCCCTACCATCTTTGGTGTCTTGGGACTGGTTTATGAATGAACATATGGAGAGGAGTGTGGCTTTCCTCTCTGAGATTGACCGCACCACAGATGGTCGCCAGTACTTCTATTTAGGAGAAGATTAGTTAATTCCATCTCTTATGGATTGGTGTTGCTCTTCAAGGTATGACCGCAGCTTAGATGGTCGCCGAATCTCCTATTTGGGAAGAGTTCAGGTAATTCCATCCCTTTGGTCTGAAGCCAATGAAATGTAGTGGTTTGAAGGATGATCCCAGTACCAGTTGACAATGGTTTATGTTTTGGTAGGGGGTGAGACCGCACCATGAATGGCTGCCTACATACTCCTATGGAAGAGGAGATCAGGTCTGCGTAGTTCGAACCTGGTGTAAGAGGTTCAATGCTGTATATGGCAGAAATGGTGTAGGAATGTTTTTGTTGTTTTTGTAAGGAAAAGGGTGGAAATGTTTTTGTTGTTTTTGTTTTATTGCGACCGGGCCATATGAAATGGTTGCCTACGTACTCATATTGAAGAGGAGATCAGGTCGACGTAGTTCGCCCCTCAGGGCGAGATGAAAAGTGTAATCCCATGTGCAGGTCAGAGTGCTGGGAGGAGAAAGTTTAATCCTAGGTAGAGGAGAAACTCCAGGTATGAGAAGTTTGATCCTAGGTATGGGTAGCCAAACTGCAAACGCGAGAGGTTCAATCCGTAGTGGGATGACCTAAGTCGTAGGAACGTAGAGAAGTCAGGCTGCTAGCTTGAAAAGTATGTTTCCCTGAGGGGCAAAGTGTGGAAGAGTTGTATGTGGTAAAGGGTTAAATAACCGGAATGAATGGTGATCTAATGGTCCAACACCAGGGTGTTTGCTTGAGGGTAACTTCAGACATAGTACCATTTCACGGTGTCTAAATTGATGAGTTGTGGAAATTCATCGCCATCCATTTCTTGCAATCTGAGAGCGCCTCCTGTCAATATTTCCTTGACAACAAACGGGCCTTCCTAGTTAGGAGCAAATTTTCCCTTAGATTGATCTTGGTTACCAATGATCTTCTTTAAAACCAAGTCATGTTGTTTAAACTGCCGTAGCCGAACTGACCATGGAAGATAGCCGCGGTTTACCTTTCGTCTATTAGAGATAATTGGTGATACCTGTCTTGTACCCATTGGTCTTCATCTAGCTGAGCGTCTATCAACACTCTGAGGGATTCCATTTCAACTTCTATGGGGAGCACTGCTTCCATCCCATAGGTTAATGCATAGGGGGTTGCCCCAGTGGAAGTGCGCATTGAGGTTCTGTAGGCTAACAGAGTAAGAGGCAATAGGTCAGGCCAATCTTTGTGGTTGGCGGACATCTTTTGCATAACCTTCTTGATGTTTTTGTTAGTCGCTTCAACAACACCATTCATCTTCGCATTTATAGATGACGGAGTTAAGATGTTTGATGTGAAATTTATTCGCATAATTCTTCCATCATTCATTATTGAGGTTCTTAGCATTGTCGACACAATCACCTCGGTTGTCCATATCGACAAATGACATTGTTTCTGATGAAAGCAATGATGACTTCTTTGGTAACTCTGGGGAAGGAGGCTGCCTCTACCCATTTGGTGAAGTAGTCGATCATGGTGAAGATAAATCGATGTCCATTACTGGCTTTAGGATCAATGGGCCCGATAATGTCCATTCCCCACATTGAGAATGGCCAAGGTGAACTCATATTATGGAGTTCCCGTGGAGGGGCGTGTATAGCATTCCCATGAACCTGGCACTGATAGCATCTCCTAACGTGGTCATTGCAATCAGCTTTGAGAGATAGCCAGTAGTGTCATGTCCTGAGGACTTTCTTGACAAGGAAGGGGCCACTCATGTGGGGGCCACAGACTCCACCATGGATTTCATCCATAAGCCTTTAGGCTTGATCTTTGTCTAAACATCTGAGGAGACCTAGTCCTGCGTCTCTTTTGTAGAGCGCATATCCACTCAGGTAGAATTTCATAGCAAGTCGATGGATCCGCCTTTTCTCAATCGGGTTCGCCTCAGCGGGTGTAGATCCATCTCGTTTATATTCCTTGATATGCTGATACCAAGGATGTTGGATGGGAGGTAGCTCATTCGATACTTCTCCAACGTAATTCCCATAGGCTGGGGCCTTGTGTAGGGAAATTGTGACTCTTGGCAAGTGTTCCTTATCTGATATGCGAATCAAGGAGGCCAAAGTTGCTAACGCAACCGTAAAGTCATTCCTATTACGAGGAATGTGTAGAAAGGAGATTTCTTTGAACTCCAAAATCATCTGTAAAACTTGCCGATGGTAGGGCAGCAAATATAGTTCCTTGGTTTGATAGATTCCGGTGGATTATCTTATTACCAACTTTGAATCTCCAAAGACAGTTAACCGCCTGATGCCCATTGAACGGGGATGTTTTAGCCCCATGAGACAGCCTTCATACTCAATTGTATTGTTGGTGCTGACAAATCGCAATTTGACTGAAAGCGGATATCGCTCCCCGTCTTTGATACTAGAATCGCTCGGCTCCGTAACCTTCCATATTAATGTACCCATCAAAATACATCTTCCATGATTGGCGATATCGTCTCGATGGTATTGCGAATGTCATTACTCCTTCATCGGGGGAATACGTTTCCAAGGGTTTGAAATCCCCTGAAGGTGCGGCGGCTAGTTGATCCGCAATTCTTTGACCTTTGATGGACTTTTGAGTCACATATACGATGTCAAATTGTTGTAGGATCAACTGCCATCTGGACAGCTGACAATTTAACATGGGTTTATTGAACACATATTTGAGAGGATCCACACGGGATATGAGATGGGTTGTGTGACCATGGAGGTAATGTTGTAACCTCATGGAAGCCCATGCTAAAGCACAACAAGTCTTCTCAATCAGAGTGAACTTGTGTTCACTGTTGCTGAATCTTTTGCTGAGGTAATAGATAGCTCGTTCTTGGCCTCTATCATCTTTTTGTCCTAGCATGCAGCCCATGGTATTGTCACTTATGGACAGGTACATGAACAGGGGAACATCATCCCTGGGTGGTACCAACACGGGAGCTTTGACTAGCTATTTCTTGATTGTGAAGAAGGCATTTTGACACTCATCATTCCATTTCATTGAGTTCTTCCTTAATAGCTTGAAGATCGGCTCACAGGTTGCTGTGAGTTGAGAGACAAACCTGCTAATGAAGTTGATTCTTCCCGAAAATCCACGTATTTCCTTTTCTGTTTGAGGAATGGCCATTTCCGTGATGGCCTGGATTTTGGCAGGATCCAGCTCAATCCCTTTATGGCTGACTAGAAATCCTAGCAACTCTCCTGATTTAACGCCAAAGGCGCATTTAGCTGGATTCAACTTTAAGTTGTACTTGCGCAACCTGCTGAACAACTTTTTGAGATGGTCTAGATGGGCATCCTCCTTCCGGGACTTGACGATGATGTCATCCACATAGATCTTGATCTCTTTGTGCATTAAGTCGTGGAAAAGAGCCATCATAGCTCGTTGATAGGTGGCTCCGGCATTGATGAGGCCGAATGACAACCGTATATAGCAAAAGGTTCCCCAAAGCATGATGAAAGCAATTTTCTCACGATCTTCCTCAGCAACCATGATCTGATTATACCCAGCGAAGCAATCAGCAATGGAGTACATGTCGTATTGCGCAGTATTGTCAATAAGAATGTGGATAAATGGCATGGGAAAGCTATCTTTTAAGCAAGCTTTGTTCAAGTCCCGGTAATCCACGCAAACTCGCACCTTCCCTCCAGGTTTAGCACAGGAGCAATGTTGGATATCCACTCAGGATATGTAGACACCATGATGATGCCAGCTTGAAATTGTTTCACAATTTCTTCTTTTACCTTTAAACTCCATTCAAGTTTCAATCGCTTGAGCTTTTGCTTGACTAGCTTAAATCCCTCTTTAATTGGAAGGTGATGAAGGACAATGTCAGTGGACAGACCCACCATGTCTTCATGAGACCATGCAAACACATCCTAAAATTGGGTTAATAATGTAACCATGTCATTCCTTTGGTTTGGGGTAAGGTCTGAACCAATCTAGATTAACTTAGGGCTTTCTAAGGTTCCGAGATTGAAAGAAGTGGTTTGATCAAGGTTGGGTTTAGGTTTGTCTTTGACCCATTCTTGAATTTCGGAGGCACCTAAATATCATCCTCAGTATTTCCATCAAGGTCAATTCATCTCTACATCAAAGGTACAATCCTTGTGGAGAAGAGGCAATCAGATTAGCAAATGTATTGCACATCTAAATTTAGAGTCCTGAAACAAAATATGCTTTCACTTAGTATATATGAAATGTGTTGATTATACACAGTGTTAGCATATACTAACAAAATAAACTGCTAATATTGTACAGAAAAGTAAGCAGTTATTATATCTACAGGGCAGAAAGAGTTTTTGCTCGCTTTATACTTGACGACCAATGCAAGGAGTGATGTTCCAATTAGCAAGGGCAAAGTAAGGATGGACCGCAGTGATGGAGGGATTGTCATCATCCTCCTTGTCTCGAATGATGGCCATTATGTCTGGGAAATCATCGTCTAGGGTGTATCTGTTGGTATGTTCATCATGAACGATGATCCGTATGCCTGACATCATGCGTATACCGTCTTGATTGATTCTTCGTTCCTCCTCTTCCATCGGGATTTGGAACAAAGACTTCTTTCTCCTTCACCGCAGACTTCTATTGGGAAATAACATAGCCATTACATTGGGTGGCACCTTTACTGGAGGTTGTGCGGACTCAGAGTTTCAAGGCGAAGATAAACGCCGCATGGTTGAAGCTGAAGGAATCTGCTGATGCTTATGAGGATTCCTGTGACTAGAACTGGAAAAATAGCCTAGCCTAGTTGTTCCAGTTTGCTTGGTTGATCGAATTGGGTACTTTATACCCTGGCAATCTTTACCCAGCCCTTGTCCCAGTTTATGATCCAATGACATCATTTCTTGAGTAGCCAACATTACCTCGGCAGAAATCTTGGGTTCGGGTAATGGCATTCCAGTAGCATGGTATTGGGTATTGCTTACTTCTAAGGCATGAAAACTGACTGGTTCAACATCTGCATTGGCATTGATGAATGGCATGTCCCATTGTTGAGGACACTCTAGTTCAGCGTTAACCGTAACCAGGCTATTATTGATAATGTATTTCAATTATTGGTGAAGAGTGGAGGGGACTGCCCCTGCCATATGAATCCAAGGTCGTCCCAAGAGCAGGTTGTATCCCTAATCTATCTTGAGTACGTGGAAAGATACGCAGAATGTATGAGGAACAATTTCGATTGGCAGCTCAATTACTCTGACCGAATTTCGATGGGCTCCATCAAAATCTTTGATGATGGTATGGCTATTCCGAATTCGGTTGAGATTGATATTCATCTTCACCAAGGTAGCATATGGACAGATATTTAGAGATGAACCTCCATCTATCAAGACTTCAGCTAGCATGTATCCGGAGGACAAGATGGCAATGTGCAACGGCTTGCAATGACCGGTCCCTTTGGGCGGTATGTCATCATCAGTAAAGGATATCACATTATTGTTGAAAATGTGATCAACTAAATATTGAAATTTTTCTGTATCAACTGATGTTGGTAGATAGGCTTCTTCTAAAACCTTCAACAATACCTTCTGGTGATTCTCGAAAGTTAGGACCAAGTCCAAAATTGATATTTGTTGTGGAGCTTCTTTTAAGCTTAAAACCACCTTGGCTTCGTTATGACCCATAGTGCGGAGGAATTTTTCAATCTTCTCCATGGGTATTTTCCCCTTTGATTTGATGGTAGACTTCATCACCCGTTGGGAAAGATACAATGGATTTTCCTTCGACACTGTAGCAGTTGTATGTGAGGTGGATCTTTCACCTTCTCCATAATTCCACGGAACTTTGTGCAAGCTAACAATAGGATATTGTGCTCTGCACGGCAAGTTAATTGGCTCGGGAGCGGCCACTTTCAAAGGATTGTTGCTTCCCTTGAGTTGAATTGTTGGCATTGTGAGTAATCTGTTAACCCTATAAGTTTCAGTGGATATGACTGCTACCACACTCTTCCACATAGTAGGACCTGTATTCTCACTTGCACGTAACACAGTATCATCGTCTGCTAGGTGTAGGACACCACTGTCAATTAGATTTTGGATAAGGTAGTGGAGTGCCCAAAGATTCTTCCTTTGCGTGATCATGAGGCTCGGGCCGATATTGACATACTCCATCGAGTTGTACCACCACGAATCAGGGGTTGATTGAAGGTAGAAGGAACCGATCCTTCCTTCATTGATTAACATCCAAGGATTTCCTCCATAGGTTGACCCCAAATAGGTGAATTCCCTTTTGTTGGCAAAATCCCGACGGGCTTTGGCATTTGCTCTCTTTGTCACTTTGTCTTCCATCATTTCATTTTCTAAAAGAGACGAGGTAATATTTATGATAAGAGGTAGGAGACTGGCATGCTCCTGGCTGATTAATTGACATGTCACTTGATGCTGATACGTCACCAGTTCTGCCAATTGCTTAATTTGCTTGCATAGAGCCTTCATTTTTCGTTCCATTGTGAACTGGAACTTGGCATAATCCCATTTACCAACACCGTCTTTGAGGGTTTGGGAGGATTCACAGCTGAAATTGTAACTTTGTCCGTTGCTCCAATTGATCATGTTGACATCTTCTTCTTTGTGTTGAGGAAGAGGGTTGTCTTGAACGTGAGGTCGATATGGTTTGGTGACCACAATCTCACCGCTGCTCTATCGTGTCTTGGATCTTGTGTTTCAAGGCCCAATAATCCTCGAGTATCATGTCCAGCGCCTTAAGCATGATAAGCACATTCGAGCAAAGATTGAAACCCCATCCCATTAGTAATTTGGTGGTGGAAGATGCGTAATTTTCTTCTCGGTTGTCGGAAGATTGAGAATGTTCTCGGGGTGTCCCCAAGGGTGTAAACACTCGAGGCGTTTAACTTCTCCACCTTTTGGTATCAAGGGTTTCTTAGATGTGCTTGAAAAGGAGTGTAGTTTCTCCTTTGAATAGGCATGTTTTGATTGCCTTTTTCGACCTCGTAGTATCGTGAAAAACATCTTCCTCTTTCTTTTTATGGATTCAAGGGTTATTTCCATAATTTCCGGATTGGATGTGATCGTGAATGAATGACTTTGAGTCAAACTAGGTCTTGAATTTTTCTTGATTTCAAACCCATCTCAGCCATCTACCCATATTTGACAATTTTAGAAAATGGTTTGCCGATGCCGGCTAAAACCTTTTCATATAAAGGAGCTTCTTATATGTCTATGAAAGTCATGACCATCACTGATTCTGTCATGGAAGGACTAACTTGGGCAGCCATGCGTCTCCACCTTTGAGCATACTCTCCGAAGACTCGTTAGACTCTTTCGATCTTGTAATTTGATACCGATCAAGAGCCATTTGAGACTGAAAGATGTATTGAGTGAGGAAAGCATGTGCTAGCTCTTCCCAACGCATGGATCTTTGAGTTGTCTAATCTTGTGTACCACGAATGGGCTTCTCCAGTTAGACTTTTCGGAATAATTGCATTCGAGCTTTTCGTCCTCTGCATAAGATCCAAGTTCTCCAATAACAACCTTTAAATATGTGTAAGGATCTCCTAACCCATCATATTTATCGAAGTCAGGAGTTTTAAACTTTTCTAGATAATGAACACCAGGGAAAATGCAAAGATCGAGATATAAAACACTCCGCAGGTTCCAATTCCTTTGATAAAGACAAAGGGTCTCTTCCATTTGGAGGACTTTCTTTTTGATGTCACTAATGTATGGATCGGATCTCGATTGGGATGGGCAACATCATGAGTTTTGTTGGTCATATCCAACCGCAGCTCGTATATTAGAATGACCTAGGTTCCCTCGAGTGGAGGATTCAAGATATACGGTATTTTTGGACCCTAATTGACCGGGCGTAGTTCTTTGAGTAGAAATGACTAAATTTGTAATTTGTTTGCTTAATCCGTTTAATTCTTTTTGTAGAAATCGATTATGTTCATCAATGCGTCTGACGACATGATTGATTTGTAGATCACCTCGTAGCCTTTTGGATTTTGACCGGGTAGTAGGTCAGATTGGTTCCTTGCGAAAGACTTGCATAGTTTAGTCTTTTGGGAATGTGTATAATAACATGCTATGTGATGTGTCCATTTTAGGATTTTTATCCTGCAAAACGGATGTCAGCTGTTTGTAGCATGTTAATTAAAATATGTATATGTACACATTTCTTCATATTTCTCATTACATGGAGATAGATATGGAATGTAATTACAAGTAATTAAGTTTCCAAGTAATTGAAATGAGAGAGCATGAGGAGACTTTCCTTCGTTTGGGTTTATCAGAGGCAGACCTATCTTAGGTTACTCTCGCGGCTTTTTGGCATGAAGGTTCCCAAATCATCGCAATTTACTCAATGGGAAGTTAATCCGGTCTTTCAACTGGAGCGAATTTGAGTGGTGCCTTTCTTGAGCCTCGGGGAATTAGTCTTCCCACGAGTCCAGTAATCAAACACCAACGGGATAGCCTCCTGGTGGAGGGACCACATAACATACATTCACATACATCGCGTCTCACCGTATGAAAATGATGACATTTGCGAAGCACTAATATCACAAGCAGATATGGTGCAAAGCACTAAGTGCAATAAGGAAATGCATTCGTACACATTCATCATAAATGTAAATGCAACATCCACATACAAGCAGATAACAGTTTTGAAAAGAATGTAATAGCGGCTTAAGTCCTCTTACTGGAGTCCCCAGCAGAGTCGCCACCTGTCGACGTCGGGATTTTTTGTTATCCCTTTTCGTTACTTGTTCTTTGGTGTTCTCATTTTAGGTGAGATTTGTTTGAAAAACAAGTAAAAAGGTCCGACATGTATAATGTCGACGATGGACTATTAAGAGTCGCCATTGGTTTTTAAATGGTTGTACCAACACAACCGAGAAAAGGTTGCACATCGACTGAGTGGTGTGACAACTGCTAAGCAATCGGTGAAACCGAGATTCATTAGGGTCCGGGGACTTGGTTATGCGGAGGGAAGGTGTTTAGTCTATAACACACATAAGACTCAGTATCAGGTCAAACTATTTCAGTCTGACTTTGAGTTCGACAAAGTTCTAACGTCCCCGATTTGTCTAAATTAGACAATTATTCGAGTTTTAAGTTCAATTAAACTCGCTTTAAACACTTAACAATTAACTTAAATAATTTTAATATCAATAAATATTTTTCATAAGTTCGTAATAATTTTTGAATAATTATTACTATTTATTATAATTTTCAATCCTTAATATCGTATTTAAATGAATTAAATACCACATAATTCTTTTATCATTAATATTTATTTATTATCAAATATTAATGAAATACATGTCATAATATTATAACATATTTATAATATCATTAAGTATTTTTAAACAATTAAATTCATTAATCGATAATTGCTTTTAATATTAAAATATTAATATTTTTATGACAAAATATCAAAAGTTATATTTTATAACTTAAAATATTTTTATAACACTTCAATAATTTTTATATGATTTTTAAATCATTAATTCTATTTTTTTCTTAATTTATTTAATATAGTTATTAAATAAATTAACTATCATTAATATTAATTAATTAATGAAATTCATCCTAAAATATTAAAAGTCACTTAAAATAACTTAAAATATTTTAGGGTTAAGTTCAGATGACCACCTGGGGTTTGGGCGGTTTCCCACTTAACCACTTGTACTCAATAAAGCTACATTTAAACTCCCGTCTATTTGAGTTTAAGTGAAAACGTCACACTTTTCATCCAACTTAACTGTGCGTGTATGTCAGACGCCAAAAGCGCGTGAAAAGGGACTTTAACAATTAAAAAAAAAGACTAAAATACCCCCTTATTCTTCTTCTCCCTGCAACCTTCAAACCCACGGTCTCCTTTCTCTCCGCGAATGTGTAAAATGATTGGATCAATTCGGTTTTTATGCGAGATCTAAGAAGACCCAAAATGTCGATCCCCGAACCGGAGAAGGCGAAGGTCTCGCTCCTTCTCACCTCTGTCTCGTCGACCATGAAATTATAGATCTAGATCACCTTTCAGATCTCGCAATTACTCCAGCTATGATGAGAATAGGTTGGGGACTCACCACTTTCTTTCCGTGGAAACGAGGATCTAGAGATTCTAGGCCTGAAACTTCCTCCCTGACTTGCTCTAGTGGTTTGAGAAATCCATGTTCTGCAGCTAATTCATCTGATGCAATATTCTCAATTTGAAATCTGAGAGACGATGAGGAATCTGTTCGACTGCTACTTGATTCAAGTCTGAGCTTCCAGAAGGTTCAACAAAATTCCCCAAATTGGCTCGGTACTTCATAATCTGCCCCTCCTTGGTTGAGTCCAACATAACCGGTTTATGTTGCTGATGTTTTACAAACTTTTTTGCTGTTTTTGGAGAAGTAATTATCATTTGATGTTTTGGCTGAAGACGAGCCAAGTACGCAGGGTTTTGGAATACCTTTGCCAAGAATGAAACCATTTGCCTTTGTTTACATTCTGCTTGAGCTTTTCATTCACCGTGGTTTGATGTTATGTACTCTCAACTTAATTTTAGCTGCATATAAGTTGTTCGATGAAATTTCTCAGCCAAGGTCAGTACCTAAAAGGTGGATTGAAATGACCAAACTGAAATGTTTTTTTTAATTAATTCTTATTATCAATTATATCAAAACTCTGTATTGAAGTTATTTGGAGAGGTCGTCCTTTGGGCCGGCTGAATCTGATCTTACTTCTCATCCAAGCTCTGTTCCACCTCAAAATGTAGTTAAGTAGCCGCTGATTCTCGGTAGACCATATCATAAAGATGAAGGGTCAATGTCTTCACATGAATATATTTATTATTTTGGGACTTTTCCATTGCAGTTGTTTCTAGTTTTTGTCTCTGCTTTTTAGCAGTTCGAATATGAATCATATGTTGTACTCTACTCTTTTATAAATCAATAGATGATGCAACAAAATTCTTAACATTTAAAACCCAAAAAACACAGTGTTCATCAATGGCTTCCTTCAAATTTCTCAAGTCAAGTCCTCTGATTTTAGCTCTCTTTCTTTCCTCACAATTCTCCGTGATAAGCGGTACCACGAAAGAAATGCATACCTGATTTAAATGAAAGGGGTTTAATTGTGGTGAAAATATGGTGTTTGATAATCATATTTTTTTTGCCACTTTTTGCGATGGCTATTCCCATATTTTTTCTGGTTTACCGATACATTTCTTGTGTTGGGAAATCAATTTCTTGAGTGGGGTGTTTCTTGTAATTTCTATTGTGAGACACCGATTTTATGAATAAAGATTTAATTTTCTCGAAATAATTTTTTTTATTATGGGTTGATTTGATGTAATGTTATAGTTGTGGGTAATATTTATAAATTTTGCAAAGTACATGAAGTTGTTATATAATATTTGATTGGTCTGGGAATATTCGTTTTAACAGGAATATTCGTATAATGGCACAATCATTGGTGGACCTCATTAACGGAATTATTGTTTGATTGAAAAACGACAAAATACTTTATGAAAATAACGGAGGTGTTACCATTAAAACCGTTAAACTACCCTAGAGTAAAAGTACAATGAATACGCCGTGAGTTGAACAAAGAGTTACACACGGTATTGATTATCGATGCTTACGTGAGAAGTCACTCGATTATACTCAATTATTGCTACAATAATTGGCAGATCATATTTCTCGTATTATTGATTCAATTATTGTTAGATCATCATCGTGATTATATGATATATTATTAAATCAATAATTGAGATTTATTAAAGTTATTCATATTATTATTTGCAATATTGACAATGTCTAGAAGTTCATCAAGGAGAGGTTTGGTCACCTAATTGCGCGCTACTAATAAGGAGAAATCTTTATCTAAAGCCCCTCTTTCCGGGAACGACTGGTTCTTAAATATTGTAAATTATAATATTAATGATGAATAAGTTCGTGTTGATTAAAGATGAAGTTTATAGTTCCATTGTGTTTGGACTTATTTGTGTTAGTATAATTGATGTCCGGAGGATATATTGTTCAATTGGGTATTCGGGACACTTTTTGTGCCAGATTTACTATTCATGAGTTACTATTCACGAGTTAATATTCACGATTTACTATTCACTCTAGTATTGTGCATTAATTTATGAAAGTATTTGGGTACAATATTATTCCATGAGGAGATGTGCTAATTTTTACAGTATTATTTGGTTGAAGATATAATAGTAAGTCAATATGGATCATTGGTAGAGTTATAATAGTAAATCAATATGGATCGTTGGTTTAAAGTTTTAATAGTAAATCAAGATGGACCGTTGTTTTAAGTTTTAATAGTAGACCAATATGGACCGTCCGCTTAATAGTAAATCAATCTGGACTGCTCATGAATTAGTTACTATTCATTCCATTTTCCTATAAATAAAGCTCATTCCTTCATTATTTCTTACGAATTCACCGAAACTCTAGAGAGAATTACAAGAGAACCTATAGAAAAGTATTCGCTACTTCCCTACTCTTATATTCAGCTTTTTTTACTACGGTAGGGGATGTTATTTGTTATACTATGAATGAAGAAACTTCATTATTCCATTATTTATTATTCATTGGAATAACTTTTGATACGTGGGCTACCCTATACATGTCGACATTCTTCTAATATTCCGCTCTTTATTATTTTGTTTAATATCCCGTCTGCTTACTTTCGCCGGACACAGTTCCATTATTTATTATATCTGCCGGAATATCCATCGTACAAGCATGCGTTCTGGCCTTACTGGTTCCATTCTTTATTATTCATTGAATATCCGGCCTCATGCGCGTTTACGCCTGACCGGGTTCCATTATTTATTATTCTATTGAAATAACTCTTCCTGCTGCTTGATCTATCGCAATGCGTGGTGATTTCTTTTGTTATTCCATTCTTTATTATACTCATTGGTTAAAACTTTGACTTCTATACCCATGAAATTAGTGGAATATCCTCGATATTTACGCTTCATCCAAAGATATCTTTCATGCAAATATTATTCTAAGCATTCTTGAATTTTACTCTCTACAAAGAAGTATCATGTCGACAATTTGGGCGTTATTGGTTTACGGATAAATTAATTCTTGAACTTATTTTATTGAATTCTTATATCATTGTTATCATCTTCATGTTTATATTATGTTAAAAGTCATCTGTGGCTCTTGTGAGTGCATAGATGGACTTGGTATGATTATGACCAGGATTATTCAAGATAATCATAACCGTAATGTTACAAATGATGTGAAAAAAGTCCTCATTGGCCCGTAGTGCATTGATGGACAATTTTTGTATGATTATGTACATGGATTCTCTTTCGTCGTAGTGCAAAGATGAATTTTTTATGGCATGATCGTGGACCGCTGATGAAAACATGATTATCTTAAGCCAGAGTGCATGGATAATTCGTGGTCGTGATACTAAAGAATATCCTCGGCCGAGTAGTGTGGGTGATTCGATGATGTGGATTATTTATTGTCGAGTCCCAAATGATAAAAGTGATGAAAAAACTTTTAAATCATAGAAGATAGTAGATTTTATTCCCTACTCAACTCTTCTAATGGATCGCTTGTTCACCATAGCTTAAACTTGATAGTTATTATATTTTATCGCTTTAACATCTTTGCTGAAGGCTAACGATAAATTATTCGCATTATCTTAGTCATAATATTTCTTCTTTGGGCTAGTTGAGCACACCTTTCTTTCATTGTTCTCTTCGTGAAATGAGAACGTAATGAGACTAGTTGGGCAAATGTAATGATGGTCCTAGATGGTGCATTAGTAGTCCTCACTATTCTGTGTGAAATAGTGTGATAATAATTATAATGAGGACTCCTTTTGAGTTTGTATAATCTCTAGTAGACAATATTTGTATTCAAACTCATGCTTTATGTTTTGTCGATTGTACACTTATAATTGTATTATTAAGTTGTATTTGAATTCGTACCACGATCTCGGCGATTCAAGATGGGTGATGTATACCTAATTTTGGGGGCGCCACAAATTGGTATCAAAGCTTAGGGATATGAACCCCGCTAAGATGTGAGAATAGAACTAGGAGGGAGAGACGGGAATTCTTTCGCTAGTATTTAACCTACCTAAGTTTTTTTTGTATTTAATTGGTCGGTTAGAATTTAGGGATAATATGTTACATATCAATTAACCTTTGTTTTGTGGCGATGATTTGAAAATGACATCCGAGAATGTTGAGAATAGCAATGGAGCACAGAGACCGTTGATTCTTCATACGCCATCATAATCGTGACAATGTGCAACAGATGGTGATAATCCTCCTCAGTAAACAACAACACCGATCAATCAATTGATGAACGATTTTACACGTTTAGGAGCTTTTAGAATTCATGCAACATCGGCGCGCGGCTCTTGTTCATAATGCAGAGGAAACAATGGCAACCTACCTGCTGGTCACCGCTTAAGCAATTCAAGGAGTCGGGACCACCGAGTTTTGGGAAAGCCGAAACCACTTAAGGCGAGACGTGGTTAAAGCAGATCACCAAGATATTTGATGTCTTGGGATGCTCCGAGGAGCAAAAGGTTCCCTTTGCCACCTTTATGTTGCATGAAGAGGCAGATCACTGGTGGGAATCTGTAAAACGTACCAAGCTTGACGCACTCCAGATGTCTTGGGAAAAGTTCCAAGAGCTGTTCAATGACAAGTATTTTCCCGAAAGCATTCGTCACATGAAAGAGGTGGAATTTATCAAGTTGGAGCAAAACAATATGACCGTGTCGCAAAGACAAAGCCAAGTTTGTCGAGTTGTCCCGATTAAGGCCCAACTTGGTTGATAATGAAGAGAATGACGCGGATGTTTTTAAGAGGTTTGAAGCGAGATACGCCAATATCTTATTTCTCATAAACCGTGTTTGTATTCGGATGTTGTAAATAGGGCTCGCTTAGTGGAGCGCGATAACGAGTCAACGAAACCAAAAGAGAGCAAATGAAAAATGATAATAATGGGTGATAATACCATCAAAGCGGTGACAATAAGCATGGAGGAATCAACATGCCGAAAATGGTAACCACTTCTTGGTAATCATGGTCAAAAAACAATACGAATGGACATTTCAAGAAGAGGAGATTCAACAATGATGGAAAGACGCCAAGACCAACACCCGCTTGTTAAGGAATGAGAACGACCACCCATCATATGCTTCAAATGCGAGGGAGGGACACATCACCAAACTAGCGATGCCATCAAAGCATGCTAAAATTGTGGAAGAGAAGGTCACTTAGCCCGATTTTGTCGCTCATCAAGACAAGTTCAAATTTAGGATGGAGGCACCAAAGGATGTCCCAGTGCAAGCCAAATTCGTGAGTTTAAGAGAGAGCATTTTTTTGTGACGAGGAACCCGAATAAAATTATCACGGTATGTTAGTCATTAACTTCATGCGAAGTCTATACCGTGTTAGATACCTGCCTCTACTCACTCTTTATTGCACCTAGTTGTGTTCAATGTTTGAAGTTAACTCCTAGAAGTTAGACTTTGATATATCTGCTTAAACTCAGTTGGGAGAAACCTTCACACCTCCACTATTTATAAATCTTGTTCAAATCAACACTTTCACGCTACTTCATCGATCTTATCTCTTTGAAAATACTTGCCTTTGATGTGATTTTTGGAAACGATTGGTTAACTACTCATCATGCTTTTCAGTAAGTTGTTAGCTTTCATACCCTAACCAACCTATTATGCGAATTCAAAGTAACCAAACCACTAAAGTCAATCATTGTCATATCGTCCATAAATAAAGAGCCCCATCCTTTCGTTGTTGACTTTCTTGTGTGGAATGCACCGCCCGAACTTTTGTAGGCAACGCCGTGAATGACGATGGCAAGTTAATAGGTATCAATGTGACGTGTTATCCAAGTCTTGGATGATAGTCACAGTTTTGAATGGAATTTTTATTGTTAATAAATTTCCTGACGTATTCTTGAAGACTTCTTAGCCTACCCTAGAGCGTGAAATCGAATTTTGTATCGAACCCCAAAGACAAAACCCATTTCTAAAAAAAACCCTTAAACATTTATTCAACTAAAGCGAAACGTGTAATGTGCCAAAGACGCTGGCTCGAAATGTCATGAAGATTACGATCATATCATTCAATACCATCGTGGGAAAAAAGCGAACGGTTCTTTACGCTGGCGTTGAGTAGAAGATCGTATGCGTTTAAGAGTGCGATATTGTTAACACAAAGACTCATTTCGTATAACTTACAAATGACGAAGATAGAGTTAAAGACTCTAGGGACCCATGTGAAGATAACGAATATACGAGTAGAATCGACTTTAATCGATAAAGTTAAAGCCTTTCAAGCTACACACCCGAATCTGATGAATTTAAAGAAAAGGTTCAAGAGGGCGTTATTCTAGAAGCAAGAATCGATGTAGAGAGGAAATCTCAACCCTCGATTTTATTGGCCCATTTGAAATCCTTGATCAAGTAGGAACCGTGGCCTATAGACTGCTTTTACCGCCAAGTATGTCGCGGTGTTCATAACGCTTTTAACGTATCGATGTTACGTAAATATGTGGACGAAATTCAACCACATTATTAATTTAGAAACTGACGATGAGATAGCGTAAGATTTAACGATGAGGAGATACATGTTAAAAATCTTGATAAGAAGGATCATATTCAACACTTAAAGGTTAAACCTCAAGAATTAGAATTGAAAATGAAGTCAAGGTATCCTCACCTCTTCGCAGATACCAGTATCGTACGTAAATTTCGAGGGCTAAATTTCATAAGAAGGGAGATCAGTGAGACCCTGTGATTTTATGAATAAAATTTAATTTTCTCAAAATAATTTTTTATTATGGGTCGATTTGATGTAATGTTATAGTTGTGGATAATATTTATAAATTTTGCAAAGTACGCAAGTTGTTATATAATATTCGATTGGTTGGGAATATTCGTTTTTAACGGTGAATATTCGTGATGCAATGGCACAATCATTGGTGGACCCCAGCAACTAATTATTGTTTGATTGAAAAAACGAAAAAAATACTTTATGAAAATAACTACGAGGTGTTACTGCTAAAACCGTTGAACTACCCTAGTAGTAAAAGTACAATAATACGCCGTAGTTTCTGAGAGAAGACGCCAGATTTGATTATCGATGCTTACGTGAGAAGTCACTCAAATTATACTCAATTATTACTACAAAGAATTCTCTGCATCATATTTCTCATATTATTGATTTAATTATTGTTATAGTATCATCTGCATTATATGATATATTATTAAATCAATAATTGAGACTGACAGTTATTCATATTATTATTCGCAATATCGACAATGTCTAAGTTCTCATAAGGAGAGGTTTGGTCACCTAATTAAGCTACTAATAAGGAGAAATCTTTATCGAAAAGCCCCCTCTTTCCTGGGAATGACCTGGTTGTTAAATATTGTGAATTATAATATTAATGATGAATAAGTTCGTGTTGATTAAAGATGAATTTTATAGTTCCATTGTGTTGGACTTATTTGTGTTAGTATAATTGATGTCCTGGAGGATATATTGTTCAATTGGGTATTCGTGACACGTGTCGGAGTTACTATTCATGAGTTACTATTCACGAGTTACTATTCATGAGTTACTATTCACGAGTTACTATTCAGGAGTTACTATTCACGAGTTACTATTCACTCTAGTATTGTGAATTCG
The DNA here is from genome assembly GCA_020205615.1 of Panax quinquefolius. Taxonomy (NCBI): domain Eukaryota; kingdom Viridiplantae; phylum Streptophyta; class Magnoliopsida; order Apiales; family Araliaceae; genus Panax; species Panax quinquefolius. The sequence goes on along the minus strand of CM035172.1, from coordinate 83,041,768 downwards.
TATTATTTGGATACAATATTATTCCATGAGGAGATGTGCTAATTTTTCAATCTGCTGGTTGAAAATATAATAATAAGTCAATATGGACCATTGGTGGAGTTATAATAGTAAATCAATATGGATCGTTGGTTTAAAGTTTTAATAGTAAATCAAGATGGATCAGTTGTTTTAAGTTTTAATAGTAAACCAATATGGATCGTCTGCTTAATAGTAAATCAATCTGGACCGCTCATGAATTAGTTACTTATTCATTCTATTTTCCTATAAATAAGCTCATTCCTTCATTATTTCTTACGAATTCAATCAAACTCTAGAGAGAGAATTACAAGAGAACCTATAGAAAAGTATTCTCGCTACTTCCCTACTCTTATATTCAGCTTTTTTACTAGGGGATGTTATTTATTGTACTCATGAAGAGAACTTCATTATTCCATTATTTATTATTCTATTGAATAACTCTCGTATGCTGCACACTACCCTATACATGGTGACATTCTTCTAATATTCTGCTTCTTTATTATT